>PVJO010018583.1:0-36348 GCA_004026905.1 Hystrix cristata
ATATTCATGGACTAGAAGACTGAAAATTGAAGAATATTAATCGTATAGACTCAAAAATTCAACTACTATGCAAATAATCTCAATGAAAGGAGTTGTGGAAATTGATATACTGACTTTCAAACAATTGTTGAAGAATAAGAACAAAATGGCAGTAGTCATATTCCCAAGTAGCAAGGCTTATTATAAAGTTATGGTAATTAAAACATTGTGGTATTGGTATTAGCATACACAAAACAAATAGAACTTAGCAGAGAAAACACAAGGAGAACTACATGACTATAGATGCTTGATCGTCACTGCAATGCGACACATGCAAAAGACTGAATGCTCTTTTAGTAAATGGTGCTGGATCAGTTGAGTATCTGTAGAGATGTTTAAAAAGAATCTTTCCTCTAAACTTCACTGGCCTAAATAAGAAGCATAAAATGATAAAATTCAAAAGAGAATATGAGAACATGTTTCACGATATTGGGGTATGAAAAACTGTATTTATATAAGACACAGAAAGCACCATCAAAAACAAGATCGATAAATTCTTTAGTAAATATAAAATGTTCTGTTCATTAATTGATATCACTGTATGAAAATGCAGATTACAGAATATGTTAACAATAATGCAATCAACAATAAGAGCATCCTACAAATTTGAAGGATTAATTAATAAGGATAAAATAGAAAACTTTAAAAATATAAGAAATATGGACTGACATTTCACTAAAGTGTAATAAGTGCATGAAAGGGTAATTAGCGTCATTAGTCATCTGCATAATGCAAATCAAAACTGCAATGAGATATTACTGCATGCCCAACAGAATGGGTAAAATTAAGTAAAGACAATAACAACAAAAAGGCACACCCAAGTGTATGACGGGAATGCAGAGCAACAGAAACTCTTGTGTTATTGAAGAGAGTGTAGGGGTTTGAATCACTGAGGAACTCTATTTGGCAGTGCATGTGAACACATGCCTGGCTTGCAATTCTGCGTATGTAGCAATGGAAAGCATGCATATATACAGTAAAAGAAGATGTACAACATTTTTTTATAACAATATTATCCAATGGTAAAAATAGAAACAATTTAAATGTTTTGTAACAATGAAAGGAATATATTATGCTAGATTTGTACAATGGAATTCAAGCAGTAACATAATGAACTATTATAAGCAACATGGGTGTATATCACAGACATAATGTTGAATGATAGAGCAGAGACAAAACAGTATGTAATATTTTGTTCTACTCTTATGAAGTTCTAGATCAGGCAAAACTGGTATATAGGATAGAAATCAAAGAGTGCCTACATTTGGTAAAAATCAAAGATTCGGAGGGCTCTGGATGTTGGTAAGTTTGATCTAAGTGGTGGCTAGCAAGTGTGTAACTAAGTAAAATTCATTGAACTATATGTAGAAGATTTGTGTACTTCATAGCATGAATATTATATCTCACTATTAAAGTGACGAATAAAGAATCCTTTTAATCAAAGAGAACATTCAGGAATTTCTGTCATCACTCATCTGCCTCATCCAAGATGATGATAGGGTCATTACAATTATATGTCTTACACTAAATTTTTTCACGAGATTTCTAAATAAAGAAAGTGAATATGTTGAATGTAGATCAGGGTACATGGCGGGGCAGAGGAGGACTGCTCAATACATCCCAGCAGGAGAGAACAATGGAATCTTGGACTGGAGCTCTTTGCAGAGAGAGATGTCTCTCACATTCTGTTGCAAGGTCCTTAATGGTAGTGATGGTAAATCACTCATCTTTGCCACCAAAGTTTATGGACTAAGTAATAATACGAGTGACTACTTATTCAGTATTTGCTGTCATACTGGGTTTCTTATATGGATGATCTCAATTACTTCTCACAACAGCCTGTGAGGTAGATACGATTTGTCCGCATTTTGGAGGGGAGGGGAAGGAGAAGTAAACCGTATTCAGATATGTACATGAATGTAATCATTATGCACTGCAGACATGCACTAATAAATATTAAAAAATCAAAATGGAATAATTATGAGTCTGAAAAAAACTTAAAGCTCATAGAAATGATGTTAACATGCAAAGTCACTGAGTTTGTAAGTGGTAAAGTTTAGATACAAGCTTCTTAGTGTGAATCTCAAGATTATGCCCATGACCATTATATCATACTTCCAAAAAAGCAGTTACTTATATGACTTGGATTCTTCTGTGTATCTCCATTATACAGTTAACAACAATTCATTTATTAATTTTAAACTATGGAAATGCTTCTCAACAAGCAATAAGATTTGTGAGATAGGGATAATAATTTATTCATCTATGGTCCCTATTCTCTAACATAATTCCTAGTAATAATATATGTAAGGTTTATTAAACACTTGTTTAAAAAGTTAAATTTATTTCAGTAATTACAAGGTTAATGTGGAATATATCCATTCTTTCACATTGTTTGTAATGACATAGAAATTCTCATGAAAAGTCTCACAAAGTGAGAATAATACTTATCACAGAATTCTAATTTCAACTGTGAAACTCAGTGATATTCACTAGATCATAAATGAACAACTAAATACAAAAAGCAAAAAAAAATGTGTCTTAGTGATTGCTTGAGAATGTAACTTAAAATATTTTTCAGAGAATCTGTGTAGTAAAAGCAAACTTCAGGGCTTTTGACCAAAATTCTTCCATTTTGTTACTACATTTTCTGCTTTCTCCGGGAGCAATGGTTTCTTAATGGACTGTTTTTATATTTTCTGGACATGCTCTTGAGTTCTGAAAGTAAGCTGTCAATACAATCCCAGAGTATTTTGGAAGGGAAAAATGGTCAGGGATTTACCTCTGCCTAGAGCTTGCTAGCAGAACACAACCTTGAAATGCCTCTTTTTCCACCAACTCTTTACCCTTGGAGGGGAAATAATTCCTTGCTTTTGGAATGCATAGAATCTACAGAGATGCCCCTGCTGAGGAATTTAGCATACCATCTCAGGAACATTTGGCCTTTAGTTTGGCAAAACATGGTCACTGGAGGTGGTAACCCTGCAACAGTTTATGGGCGTGGCTGGGGTCTGGCAGGTGCTTTCCCCTCTTCTGGAAGCCTGTTTCCTTTGAGTCATTTTTTGATTGTGATAGATTTTCTGCTGATATTCATTTCAAAGACCTTAAGCAAACTTTTTTCAAGATTCATGGAAACAAAATTCATGGTTCTGATGAAGAAGGGTGTTCAGCATCTGTCAGAGCCTATGTTTCCACACATTTTTTATTTGGCCTTCTAAAAAGTTATATAATACTCATGACATCTAGAAACCTCTGAATTATTAGTGCTCTCTTTCACTGTCTGGATTATCCATAGTAAAATTAAAATCTAGTAGAAGATTCAGATTACTCTTTGCCCTATTGGTATCATTTCATTCATTCATTCAACAACATATAGCATGAGATCTAACCTCTTAAAATTTTAAGCACACAGTCTGTTACAGATGCTCTTGAGCTTACCAGTGGGTTATATCCTAATAAAACCATGGCTGGTTGAAGATCTGTGAGTTAAAAATGCATTTAATACTCTGAGCCTGAGGTACATCCTGGCTTAGCCATGCAGTCTACAGGCTTATCCCTGTGTGCACGCGGCTGACCTGAAGCTGCGCTCATTGTCATAGCCCAGTGTCAGAAGAGCGTCATCCCATGTGTCACTGACCTGGGATCAAAATTCAAAAGTTCACCTGCAGTTTCTGCTGAGTGCTTTCGCATCATTTAACAGTTGAAAAATAGGAAAATAGACAAGTTGACCCATTGTAAGTCAGAGTCCATCCATGTGGTTAACCATAGGCACAATGTTGTACATTAGAATGTGCGGATATAACTGAAACTTTTGAAATATCTATTATTCTTTTATTTTTTTATGTAAAAATAAAACAAGATTTCATAAAAAATAAGAATAAGAATAGGTAATACACAGTGTATCACTGTCTTCAAAGTAGTTACTCAGAGTACAAGACATAACAAAAGACTGTCTCTTACAAAAAAGAAACAAACAGATGATAGGAGAAAACTTCTTTGGGATGGACTAAGAGAAAGCAGTAGTATAAATGAAATGAATTAGCATATATATTTAAATACTTTTAAAACAGTGAAATAAGTAATTTAGGAAATTATTTGAACTTCTCCTATTTATCTATCTTCTATTTTGTCTTTGTTTATATATTTTTTATTATCTCATATAAGAGAATCCATGAGATATTTAAGCTTGTATGTCTGACTTATTTCACTTAAAATTATGTTCTCAAATTACATCCATTTACATATGAGGCCTCAAGTTTATTTTCTTTATGGCAAAGTAGTATTCCATTGTGTATAAATACCACATTTTCCTTATACATTCATCTATAAATGGACATATATGTTCTTTCCAAGATCTAGCTGTTATCAATTGTGTTGTTATGAACACAAATATCCATGTATTCCTGTAATATGATGACTTTTAACTGTTTTGGGAAGATACTTAGAAGGGGTATAGTTGGGTCAAATGGAATTTCTATTTTTAATTTTTTAAGAAAACTCCATACTGATTTCCATAGCAGTTGTACTAGTTTACATTCTCACGACACTGTAGTAGTGTTCCCTTTTATCTACATTCTTGCTGGCATTTATCATTATTACTTTTTTTTGATGATATGCATTCTTTCTGGGGGTAAAATGAATCTCAGTGTAGTTTTAATTTGCATTTCTCTGATGGCCCACAATGTTGAACACTTTTTTGTGGTTATGTGTACTTCTGAGAAGTGTCTACTCATTTTGGTTGCTCATTTTTTGATTTGGTCTTTCATTTTGGGGAGTCTAATTTTTTTCAGTGGTATCTATATTCTTGATGGCAGTCCTCTGTCTGACGAATAGCTAGCAAAACATTTTTCCCATTTCATAGGTTGTCTCTTCACTCAATTGGTTGTTCCTTTTGCTGTGCAGAAGATTTTAAATTTGATATGATCCGATTTGTTGATTCTTGGTTTTATTTCCTGTGCCACTGGGGCTCTCTTTAGAAAGTCCTTGCCTATACCTATGTTTTCAAGAGTTGTAACTATTTCAAGTTCCAGCAGATTGTTTCTGTTTTAGCATTTAGATATTTGATCCATTTTGAATTTAATTTAGTAGATGGTAAGATATATGTATCTAGACTCAGTCTTCTGCATGTGGTTATCCTATTTACCCAGCATCATTTATTAAAGAGACTATCTTTCCTCCAGTGTATGTCTTTTGCCCCTCTGTCAAAGATTAAATAGCTATATATGCCTGGGGTTGTTTCTGCTTTTATTTTGTTTCATTATAGAGGTCAGAGCAGAAATTAATGAAACAGAGACTAAAAAAGGAATACAATGAATCAATTAATTGAAGAGCTGGTTCTTTGAAAGAATAAATAAAATAGACAAACCCTTAGTTAATTTTGCCAAAAAGGAAAGAAACACAAATCAGTGCAAGTAGAAATGAAAAAGGTGAAATCACAATGGATACAGTTGAAATCCAGAAAATTATTAGCAACTATTTCAAAAACATATGCCAAACAATTGCAGAACTCAGAAGAGACAGAGAGATTCCTAGATACATATGAGTTACCAAAACTGAACTAAGAAGACTTAAAAATCTTAATTCAATAACAAGTAAGGAAATTGAAACAGGAAAAAAAAAAAAAACCAAAAAACCCAAAAAACCAAAACAAAACAAAAAGAAAATCTACCAACTAAGAAATCCCAGTACCTCTGATGTATTCACAGCTGAAATCTACCAAAACCTCAGGGAAGATCTAACATCAATACTCCTCAACCTCTCTAAAGAAATTGAGAGAAAAAGAGTACTTCTGAAATCATTCTTAGAAGCTAACATTATCCCAATCCCCCCCCCCAAAAAAAAAGTCAAGGATCCAACCAAAAAAGAGAACCACAGGCCAATCTCTCTACTGAGCATAGATGCAAAAATCCTTAAAAGACACTGGCAAACAGAGTGCAACGGATCATCATGAAGATCATACACCATGACAAAGCTGGCTTCACACCAGGAGTGCAAGGGTAGTTCAACACACTCGAATCAATAAATGTAATTCATCACATAAACAGAAGCAAAGATAAAAATCACATAATCACCTCAAAAGGTGCAGAAAAAGCCTTTGACAAAGTCCAAAATTTATCCATGATAAAAACCCTGAAAAAAATAAGTATAGAAGGACCTTATCTCAACCTGATAAAAGCCTTTCATCTACTTCCAATATCATATTAAATGGAGACAAACTGAAAACTTTCCCTCTAAAATCAGGAACAATACAAAGATGTCCATTATCATCACTCCTATTCAACACAGTTCTTGAAACTTTAGCCAGAGCAATCAGGCAAGAGAAAGAAATAAAAGTGATATGTATAGGAAAGGAAGAAGTCCAAAAAAATACCATTATTTGCAGACAACATGATCCCTTACTTACAAGACCCAAAAATTCCACCAAAAGACTCCTAGAATTGATAACTAAATTCAGTAGGATAGCAGGATACAAAATAAAAACACAAATATCAATAGTATTTCTATACATATACTAATAATGGGCTCATTCACAATAGTATAAAAAAAATGAAATGCTTAGGTGTTAACCTAAGCAAGGAAGTAAAAGACCTCTACAATTAAAACTATATCACTCTGGGGGCTGGGGATTTAGCTCAGTGATTAGAGTGCATGCCTTGCAAGCACAAGGCCCTGAGTTCGATTCCCGGCACCACAAAAAACAACAACAACAACAACAACAAAAAAAAACTATATCACTCTGAAAAAGGAAACTGAGAAGGACATCAGAAAATGGAAAAATATCCCCTGTTCCTGGATAGGCCGATCCAACATAATCAAAATGGCTATATTTCCAAAATGCATATACAGATTTAAAGCAACTCCAATCAAAATACCAACATCATTTTTCACAGATCTAGAGAAAACAATTCTAAAGTTTATATGGAACCAGGAGAGACCCAGAATAGCAAAAGTAATCCTGAGTAACAAAAGCAAAGTAGGTGCCATCACAATTCCAGACCTAAAGTTATACTATAAAGCTACAGTGATTAAAACAGCATGGTACTGGCATATAACTGAAACTTTATATCCATTAACAGCAAGTTCTTCCTTTTCTTCCTCTTTTGACCCAGCTGATCGCCATTCCACTCTCTGTTTTCATGAGTTTGACTCACGAAGGTGAACTCACCATATTTCATGTAGGTGAAATCATGTAGTTTTTGTCCTGTGACTGGTTTATTTCACTTAGCATAATGAAACCTACATTACTTCCTTACCATGAAACTGTTGTTGCAAAAATAGAGAAATGTAAATTTAAGAAATAATTGTTTTCTAATATTAACAGATTTAGAGCAAATTTCAGATGATATTGAACCTTCCTCCCTTCAGGCAGCCAACATGACTCATTCTTTCCACTCTAAATCTTTAATTGTACAACTGTCATTTTTAAAATAATAGTTGCTTCTAAGGAAGACTCAATATTATGTTTTCTGAAATTCTATATAAAATTTAACAATAGTTTTACTCAGTAGATATACTTTTCAAGAACGATAGAGGAGAATAAATTCAGAATTACTTTCTTTCATGACAATACAGACATAATGTGAGAAATAGACTAGGAAAATGTTGGTAACAACCCAATCACCCATGTTGTGAATAGGTTACACTTACTTTTGACACTTTTCCTTTTCCCTTTGAGTTCTTCAGTAACAGTTAAGATTTTTGGGTTGCAAGCAATAGAAAATAACTTAAATAAAGAGAGAGTTGTTTGTATTGTAAACACAGGAGATAACATGAGGAAGTGACATGGGAAACCTCTGTTAGAAGGAGATGAAGAACCAAGAAAGCATGAAGAAGGTCACGGGAACTGGCAAAGAAAGGACACTGGCAGGGAAGCTCAAATGGACAGTACGTCTGGAAGTGATACACGGACAGTTTAGGAAGCAGCTGATTACTGGGGATGTGGCAATTCCAGTTCTCAATCAGGACTGGATTCTGGGAAAGAGACCCAGCTGGCCTAGATTTGGTCACATACCACCCATTGGTTAGCAGGAGGCAGAAAACCTTGACTGACATTCGGAATCAGTCGACTAGTGCAGTGTAGTAAACCACACCAAAGCTCAGTTCCTTAAAATTATATTCATATATTTCCTATCTGTAAATAAACTGTGGATCAGCTGATGTAGGTTCTGCTTAAAGCTGGGGTCAGGTGGCAAAGATATGTGTTGTCGTCAGCGCTCACAAGAGCTCGCAGGCCTGGGGCAGGCTCCTCAAAAGACTGCACATGCTCTGAATCAGAGTGAATGCAGGACACAGAAATTTACAAAATTAGCTTACAACAGTTGCCCACAGGGTCAGCTGTAGAAGAATGCAAGAGATCTGTCCGTGCAATAGAGACGTCAAGGCCTGGAGCCCACGGCAATGTCCTATAGGAGTCCGCATCGGGAGGCCGAGGAATCTGGCGCGGAAGACTGAAGGTTCCGAGCTGGAAAGTCACAGGGCCGATGCTGGAGGCTGGAGAGTCTGCTCCGGAAGCCATAAGACAATACTCAAGGCAAAAACGAAGAGCAGAGCCCCTCCAAAGAGAGCACTGAAGCTCCTCCACAGAAAAGCAGCTACGGCGAAGGAAGACGAGCTGAAATCTTCCCCTCCTGTTCTCTTTTTATACCATTCCAACAACAATCCTCCCTAAAACGGGTCTTCCACGCCCAGAATCACCCTGACTCAATTCAGCCGGGCTTATGTCTCATACACATCCACTTCCGCTCCCAAACGGAGTGGCTGCAGCTACGGGAGGAAGGCCTGTCCCACGGCCGAGCACAGGACAGCAAGCACGTTGGAAGTCTGTTTGCATCACGTCTCATCCGCCAAGACCCCGAGGGCCGGAGCACAGCGTGCGATCAAGCCTAAAGTCAGATGATGAGAAAGCCTGCTTCTGTGGAAATGATGGCAGAGTCTGCGGGCAGAGAGAACAGGTACAAGGACGAGGGAAGAAATGGGGTGAGCAGTTAACTGCAGTGATGAACCAAGAACCAAATAGTTCGTCGCCTCAAAATAAATCACAATTTTGTAATCAGAGAAAAGATGCTTGATAACAAAAACCAAACGAGACCAGCAATTTCCCAGCTCTTGAAAGGCTCGCTCTGGCCTTGCTTTTGTAACCTGAACTTTTTGATGGAGCTTTTACACATTAATAAGGTTTGAAAAGGAATCCGGGGGGGGAGGGGCAGGGATGAAAGAAAGAATTAAGGTGTATTATACGCCTATCCCCCTCCGCGGGAGTGTGAACATTATGTGCTACTAATATGTACAAAACAAGCAGGGGATCAAAAGATGGGTGAAGGGGTAGGGAGGGGAAAGAGGATGAGAAAGGAATTAAGACGTGTTACACAGATGTACCAACTCTCCACAAGGAATGTAAACATGATGGATTGCACACATGTAGTTAAAAAAAAATAACAATGATGTAATCTTTATGGCAGGGTTATGACCCTACAGTATAAGCAGAACTGGTCAGATCACAGATATGTACTGCCCACACTTTCAGGTATTGTCCAGGAAGCAATTATAATTTCAGGACATTAAGACAGAAAAATCACATGAGAGGAAGAACTGTTATTCTAGTACTCACTGTACAGAAACACTGAGTATTTATGCTGCTAATAAAGTAGTTCAAAGCAACAGGGTCAGCTCTTCCAACTTTATTTGCTTCCCAGTTCAGGCCCAGCTACTTTTTTTTTTTTTTTTTCCTCTTCTTTTTTCAGCACAGGGAATTAAACCCAGGGCTTTGCACTCAGGTCCACACCCACCCCTTTATTTTTTATTTTGAGACAGGGTACTGCTAAGTCAAGTTGCCCAGGCTGGACTTGGATTTGTAATCCTTCTGCTTCAGCCTTTCAGAGTGCTGAGATTACAGGCACGTACCAGCATGGGTGGCTCCCACTTCTGGATCATTTATTGTAGTGGATAGCGGTGGTTCTTCCTAGTCTGTAAGTTTGCTTGCGCAGAAAACATGGTGAAGCTTGAAGGACAAAGCACTTTGACAATCAAAGTGTCTCCTGATACTGGTCCCGAAAACTAGGCTGTGTTGGTGACATCAAATCAGATATCCAGGATTCTACTCCTAAAAATTCTAATTAAGTGTGCTTATGCTGAAGCCCTAATTTATATTTTTCTTTTAAAACTCCAACACTCTTCAAATGAGCCCAAGATTCATCCAGATTTAGGAGTACCTAGTCAAGAATTTTAAGTATGAAAAAAATTAATAACCTGGTAGACGACTCTGCAACTTTTTTCCAGTGTTACGTAGGTGGTTCTTGTGTCAGAATTTGGACCAGTACCTGGCCTGCTGACTCCAAGTCCAGTGCTCATTGCTCCAGACTCCCCTGTCTCCTTGGTGTAAGAGCCCAGAAGAAATGCATCTTGCTACTTTGTGTTTCCAGAAAGTGCCACCTTCCCTTCCTCACTCCTAGGTACTTAATTCCCTTCACCATGAATCACAAATAGATTCAGCTATATTTGCGTATTTAATGGGACATAATTGCTCATGGGTTGACTTATTCAATTAGTCTTTGATTACTAGAAAAGTCAGCTAAGGCCTTTTTTAAACAAAACCTCCTGCTCCTTTTGTCCTATAGGCACATAGCTATGAAGTAGCCAAGGTCACTGTGACACGGGAGACTGCGGCAGCAAGTCGACGGTCCAGAACAAAACTGTCAGCCTTGGATGGGAAGGCTGCGTGTTGAAAGCCAAGAATTGTTAGTGAAGAGAAAATGGTGAAAAGTGGAGGAAAGCCAGACAGAAGAGACTGAGCCGAAGTGAGGACACAGGGTGCTTGAGCTGTCCCAGGCAGCCCATCTCGCAGGCAGCATACACCAGCTGGCTGCCGGGTAACCCGGGGTAAGAGGCAGCCACCCGAAAGGAAGAAAGACGGCCTGCAGGAAGCGCAGATATGCTCAAAATTAAATGCGGGGGAGTAACAGTGTGTTTACAGTTTTCTGAGATGAGATTCAAGGCTGAAGTCATAGTTTGGCAGCCAAACCAAAGAAATTTGGTTTTCCTCGGGAAGATTTATGTCTTGTAGGGTTGAGAAACATGTCTGGCTGCCAATATTTCATAAAGCAACATAGAAAGAAATACTACCTGCTTTAATGTCGGGCTTGGGACTTTTCACCTTTGTGCGGTGAGATATTTTTCATTTTGATAGAGGGAATGAGGACCACTCACGTCAGCTTCCTATGAGGAGCTCAGAGCTCTTCGCCTGAATTGTCTGGCGGGTCATGACATATGGGTATTTTAAATAGTAAAATAAATTAACGGGACCCTGTAACCTTTCTGTTCCAGAATCCTTTGAGATAACATTGCCGTCAAAGGGAACTAAAAGAAATACAACTGACCCCCCTGAGAATCTCACATTGTAGTTGGAAACAACAAAATTCGGATCCAACCCTGCTGCTGTTGTTTGCGTGACCCTGAGATGTGGCGCAACCCCACTGTGAACCGAGTTCTTATCTGTGGAGTGGGGTTAATAAAAGGGTCTACCTCACAGGATTGCAGGGAAAATTTAATGACTTAAGCTTTTAGAACAATGCTTGGGACTCCAAAAAGACCAACTGTTATTATTACATATTCTGGAATTTCTGAGATATCCCAAATTCAAATATTCTCTATTATCATGGAAATACCCTAAAGATGCCAAGTAAGTGAATTTTTAGATTATCTTTCCCACTTGCAAGCAGCAAAAAATTTCTTTGTCAGGAAATAGGTCTTCGGTTAAGGTTCAGAAAATATGGTTCTGTCAAGAAATGACAGAGTTAGCAAAACAGTTGAGGAGAGAATTTCCTCAGGTCTACTTCAGCTTAAGCTATATCAGCCCCGCTTTGGTGACTGCTCGGAGTTATCCCCAAATCTCTGTAGCTATCCAGGTTTCCCCTGGCACGGTCACCTGCACATATTGCCCTTCGTTTCCCACAAACTGTCTGCTGTTTTTTCCTTTCCCTTCTCATTCTGCCTTCATCTCCTCTTCTTGCCCGAGTTTCTTCCTCTTCTTTCTCTTCCTCCTTCTCTCTGCCTTCCCTTATTTCCGAAATCTTCAGGCCCCTGCTGTCCTCCAGCTAGTACATTCTCTTCCCATTCCTCGATGTTAAACTGTATTCAAGTATTATCTGAACAGTAGCTCCCATGCGCTACTATTTAATTAATTTCGCAGTTGTGCCCTCCTGCCTGGAGGTCCAGATAGACTCTGCACTTCCATGTATAGAAGTGGTAGTTCCCACTTCAAAACTTACTGTTGTTCCTGTTGGTAATGATTACACCACTGCCCCTTTTCCTCCAACCTCAACTTCTTTTTCTTCCTCCATGTACGGTTTGTATCAGTAATTTCAAATCCCCCAGAATTTGTCACCTATGCAAACTGCTTCTTACTGTTGTCTCTCTGTCTGGTGAACATTTATTACAGCCCAGATATTATTTCTCATGTGAAATCTTATTTGTTGATAGCATATACCTATTTCTGTAGATTGCATTTCCATTCAAAAGTGTTTATGTTCTTACTTACAACTCCTAGACTGAGCTTCTTGGAAGAGGTATCAGTATGCTCAAGTCCAACCACATTCATTCTGTGGCCCAGGAGCATTTGTTACACTGAACTAAAAGGTTGTGTTAGCCTTTTCTGATTGTGTGAATGGGATTCTAAAATTTGGAATCAGTCTCTGGCCTACTATGGATCTTGACTGTCTAATCTTGACCCCATCATTTAACCTCCAAACCCTGACGACACCTATTAATTGAATGCTCACTATTTACCAGATCTGTGTATTTGCTCATTCAGTTCTCAAAATTACCCTATATCTATTATTATTCTCATTTTACTTCACTGAAGCTTTATTTAATGCTGAGGATAGAAAGCTATTTACTTGGACACTGAAATCATCTTAGAATCTTTGTTTCCACTATCACAATTCTTCAGTTCACTTAGTTGGGATATTAAGGGCGATCTTTTAAATCACCAAACAAATAATATCATACCCCTTGCAAAAATAAACCCCAGTGACTTAAATGCACTTAGGAAAAAAATCTAGTCTAAATAGCCTCGCACATCTTTTGACTCCCACATGGTCTAGACCATAATTACTTCCTTGACCTTAATTACCCCTTAATTCATGGGCATGGACTGAATTATCTTTCCTACACCAGGAAAGTCCCTTCCCCTTATGGGGCATTTGTGTATGCTACTCTTTCTGCAGGGAACCTTGTTCTGGCAGATCTTTATACGGCTTGCTGTTGCTTCTCATCTGAGTCTTAGCTCAAATGTCACCTCTCTAGAGTAGCTTTTTTTCTTCATTTGCCTGAAACACAATATCATTTAGTCTGGCTCCGTTACTTTCCATTTTATTATTTTATTTTATTTTCCTTAGAGTACTCAACACAATCTAAAATGATTTACACAATTTTTGCCTGTTTCCTGTACTTTCAGTACGTAGCATAGCAGTTTTGACATGTTTGTTAAAGCAAAAGACTGTTCAATGTCTACTCAGCCAAGAGGACTGGATCAAGGATTTGAAAGTAGGACTGCGACTATGAAGTTCATATGCTTATCTGTCCTCTTTCCCTTCCTCACCATCAGGTCATGGGGAAGAATCAGTAGACTTCAAGAATGATGTCAGTGTGACTGGCTGAGCTCTGCTACTCTGTCCTTCGCTGTCTGCTGGATAGCACATGTGTTCTTGTTGTCCATTCTCAGGAAGTGACAGTCATCGCTGGTGCTGGGGAAGAAAGCAAAGGCCCGTGGCTACGGGAGAAATCTTTTTGCCGATGCTTCTGTAAGACTTACTGATGAGCCTTGTGAGAAATGCCCCTTTCACTTTCACTCTTGTCTAGATCCTTGTCATCGCCACCCTTGTCCTCTGCACTCTTGCCTTGCCCTCTTTGCAGGCATTAAGGGAACAGATGCTGAAAATCTATCAATTTTTCATTGATGTATTTAACACGTTCTATTCTCATGTTTTAGGCTTCCATTCATTCCTCAATTATGCCTATACAGCTCTTAGAGTAACAAAATTCAAATATGAGCTCAAACCAACTGTGAGGAGTCCTAACCGTGATGTCCTGTTCTCCATTACGGATGGGAAAGAAAATTGATGCATATAAGTTAGTTTACCTGAAATCACCAAACTAATCACAGCTAGTGAATGGCAAAGCCAGAATGAAAACACAAGTCCTCAACTGCTTCTCTCCCAAAACCTGCTGAGATTATTAAAACATTTAATTAAATAAGATTCTATAAATTTTCAGTGTGGTTATACTAAAATGACAAAAATATTTACACTGATCTATAGTGTACAAATAAAATAGTAACTCCTGTATAGTATCTTTGTATTCTTAAAAGACCCAACATTTTCAAGGGCAAATAATTTAATTCATTATCAGTGACATATATTTATGCCCCTTCACTAAATTTCAATCCTCATTATTTTAGGATTTGCTAAGATCAAAATTCTCTAAGCCATTTTGTTTAGTTATTCAAAATGTATGGACATATTAAAACATCACGATGTAGACAATAAATAAAATTTTTATCAGATGAAGGTAAATTTTAAAAGTCCAACCTAATACATAGTATAAATTCTATTGCTTGTGAAGTAGAATAGAGAGCATGTTTTTAAAAATCTACTAATTGCAGGAGTTAACATTTTATTTATTTTGAAGTTGTACTGTTGGAAACAGGCTGCATCTTCGCCCTGGGCTGAGCCTTTGCGTGCTGCCCCGCGGGTTTCTTGTCGTGCGAGTATGAAAACTGGGTAATGAAATTGCAGGTGAGAAGCAGTATCCCTCTTTCAAGGTGCAGCTGCTTCAGAGAGTAGATCATAGACATTAAAAACCGTATTTGTAAATTTTCCCTTATCTCACTGTCTAAATACTTTTTTTTCTTTTTAAAAATTATTTTCCTTTTGTACAAAGAATACATTGTTCACACAGCAAATCTAATGAGTGCTGGAGCCTGGAGAGGGGGAAGACACAATTCTTTGTCTTTAGAAACCTCCTTCCAAGATGTTCCTTCTGGCCTGGTGTGCATGTTAGCCTACACGCTCCCACCGTAGCTTGCACAAATACGTAGGATCATTTTGAACTTCCCCAAACTCTGGTATTTAGATTTAAACGTTCCCCCATCATTTTTAGTCAATGAAGCTAGTTTCTCCTTCTATGCAAAGTAGATTATTATATTTGAGTTTTAGATCATTGCTGTTAGCAATACATAATGCTCGTTGGAACACACTTACATCCTAGAATGTTTCCACATTTTAATGTCTACTCAGAGTTTTCCAGAGAACATTTGTCATTTCATTCAAGAGTAGGTCTGTGGGTAATCATTTAGTCAAAACTACTTCAGTGATTGCTACTTGTACAGAAAATTTAAAAACGGCAGCAGGAATAAAGCCAGGCTTGCCAAGTCTAGGTGCTGCTTCCTGGTAAGTGTCGAGTAAGAATGAATTACTACATGTTTAAATATGGAGGAAATTGAAGAAGGAGGATCATTTTTCATCAAAATTACATTTCTTAATTTTTATTTCTTCTATTTTTCTTTTACAAAAATACATAATAAAAATTCATGGAAGACACAGAGAACACCTAATTAAGATTCTTACATTCTGAAGAAATTTTATTCTAGCGTTGGCGTCTGTGATATGCAATATTTTAAAATACAAGAGGTAAAAATAAAGAACACTGGAAAATATTAAGTAAGAGCTTTTTCTCATCATGCTTTGACAGATACCAACTGTTCAGTGAAAAAACACATTGAGATGATAATTTTTGAAATATCCAGCAAGGACTTACAGGGAGGTAAGATAGCGTGGAAATAACTGCTCCTCTGGAAACAAGTCTTGTTTTGAGTTTGCAATTCTATAAATTATGCTTTTGCTTAAATGACTTTGCCTGACGTCCATTTATTTGTCTCTAATAGAGATGAGGTTCTGTGTGTTCCTGCCTGGAGAGATGAGCTCTGGGAGACTAGTCAGGTATGCACAAGAGAGTAAACAACATTCCTTATGGGCATAAATGAGGCCACATGATCTGCAGAGAGATGGTAATAGAGATAGTGTTAGCTCGCTGTCTTACTTCTCTCTTTCAATAACATTCTTTAGAAAACTAAACTTAACTTTTAAATTAGGAGGTAGTTTTGTCAAATGTTATTGTAAAGAAAGGTCCAAATTCGTGTTCACAAGAGAGAAATTTAGTGCATATTTGTGGATAACTGAATAATGGGTGATCCATGATTGAAGGTGGATCTTGTCATAGCAAAATATATTTTCTGTTCGGAAATAAAGCCCGAAAGATTCTGCTGCTGCCCCATCTTGGCGAAAGTGATGGGAAGCTTTACATGAGTGGCCTTAGTTTATGAGTGGGTTTTGGAGGTGCTAACCCACTCTGAGATGATCCAAAGGTGCTGACGGAACTCACAAGTCACTACCTACGGACCAGCAGTAAACAAGACTTCCCGCGGAGCATGTTTAACTACCACAAGAAAGGGTCTGCTCCCAGCAGGAAGTCATCCTAAAACATTTCTCGTCCAAATTTAAATAAAGTTCTTCGTGGCATAAGACCATGCTGCTAAAACATGATTCCTGTGAATTTCCTTAAAGCAGTAAGGAATCTATCTGTATCTGTCGTATTGGAGGTGGGATGCTTCTATTGATTGGTTCAGTAAAAGCTGCAGAAACAGACTGAAACTTTTGCTGGCCTTGAACAGAGAGCGGCAAGCTATGGTTTCAACTAAGCTGGAGATGTGTTAGTTGAAACACTGTTCACTTAAGCCAGATGTTAAATCCAGGGAGAAGAGTGAGACAAGGGAGAAGGAAGAACTTGAAGTTAGACGGGTTAAGGGTTCTATACTTGAAATCAACACAAAAATGAAAGAACTGTAGAGTGGCTGACAGTCAGAGCCAGATTTTAAATCCTAGATCAATCTCTTTTTTGGCTGCGAATTGGGCAACTGTGATTATATCTGTTTAAATTGCCGGGTTCTCCTCTTCTCAGGTAACACCTTCAGAGCTCCTCCCTGTGGGCGTAGTGTCCCCTACCCACCTCCACGTCAGGCCTGGCTGTGTGACTTGCTTGGACAGTAGAGTTTGAGCTGAGGTGACAAGTAGAGGATCCAATGCCTACTGCAAGGCTGTGGTCATTGATCTTTTCTCTCTGCCATGAGATGGGCATGTTGCAGATAAGGTTTGCTCCTTCAGCCTGGATCTTTACGAAAATGATATCATTTATATGCCTCAATTTATTTTTTAATTTAATCTTATATTTATTAGTACATGTTTGCAGTACATAATATTACATTCATGGCATGGAGTCAGTACACATACATAACACAACTTAATTCTTTTTTTATCTTCTTCCCCTCCTCTCCCTCTCCCTCTCTTGATCATTTTCTCTTTTGCAAATGATCTAGCTCTCTGTTTCTCTTTATCATTTTTTCGCTCTTCAATTCATTTATATATTGAGTACTTTGCCATAATGAAGGACAAACTTGAGTCATTTATAGAAAAATGGATGTACCTCGAGACCATGACATTAAGTGAAATAAATCACATACATAAGCTTCACTGTCACATGTTTTCCCTTATATAAGAAACCCAAATTGTATTTTAAAATGAAATATGGGGTATCAGTTCCAGAAACATTTTGAATCTCTTAGCACTGTTACCTGTTTACAATGACAGGTACAGTTGATTTTGATGGCGCTGGTGAAAACATGCAGTCTTGCTGTTGATGCTGCACTAACCATGTGGGTTTTGTCCCACAGATAGTCCAGAGGGGAAAACTGATCAGTTAGTTGCCCTTCATATCAGACATCAAGTGAGGCCCAGCTGGGCCTAATGCATTTTGTTAGGTAGGTCACATTCTGCCAGTAGAATAGTTTCGTGGAGCTGGAGGCCATATTGCAGGAATCCAAACCAATAATCTTTTGAAAGTGTTCCGGTGATTTTCAATACTGGCCTCACATCGGAATCACCTGAGGCATCAGAACTGCTACTCAGACATCACTCCCGACTAACTAAATAAAAACAAAAACCTCTGGGAATAGAGACCAGCAATTACAACAACAAAAACAAACAAAACTCGCCTTGTGAATCTAGTGTGTAGCCAGCATGAGGTAAAGAAATCCAGGGGAAAGGAGGGATCTGAGTGGATGGGTAGCTAGGAGCCAAGATGATCAGGGGAGTAGAAGGGAATTCTGACCAGCGCTTCTCAAAATTCAGCCTTCATAAGAATCACCCAGGGGTCTTGTTTAAATGTGGATTTTGATTTAGTAGGACTCAGATGAAGACTGAGAATCTGCATTTCTATCTAGTTCCAAGGAGAAGCGATTCTGCCAGCCCCGAGACCACACATAATGCAGCAGGGAACCAGACTAAAAGAGTAGGAATGGTTCCTAGAAAATCTCAGGCTACTGATCACAATGCCAGACAGTATGGGCAAGCCAGGGTTTCTTCAAAGACCAGAACAGAATCTGACGAGACAGCGGTGGCAGGTGCAATAGGAAGACTGGTTACTATATCCTTGAGACTTATTCTAGGAGTTTTGTCAGAAAAGGATGAACAGGAGTTGGATTTTCTTGCATCAATTAGATGATTCACATGGAGTTGGAGGTTAAATATGAAGATATGAACCTTCCAATGTAGTAAAAGCTAAGTGATTGGTAAAGACCGTTCTTTCTAAAAGTCTATGTAGGGCAGTAGAAATGATAGATGGTAAAGTCAGAGACCAAGTCAGAAAGCAAAATTAAATGATTTTAAATGGCATTTCCAAAATTCCTAATGTTCCTGAAGTCACTTTATTTAGTATCCAGATATCATTATAAAATACATTGAAACACATAATAAAAATGCCATTTATTTTTACATTTTCTTTCAATCCAGATTGCTTTAGTAAAAAAAAAAAAAATTAGTTTTGGGACTGTATGCTTTTTGCAATTCTCTTACACCTCCCTATTACCTATTTGAAGAGACCACTTACCTAACCCAAAACTCCAAAGGGAAAAAAAAAATCTTACATTATTTTTATTACAGTTTGTCATTACTCTCTACTTCCAGAAAATGATACTTTTCTCCATTTCTGGTAGTTAAATATGCTTTCTTTTCAATATACATAAAAATAGTTTCCTCAAATAAAGTATTAGTGATACTGAAATACTACATGAATATGACAAAAAGCATGAAAGTTATATTTGAACAGTTGAAGTTTAGAAAAATGTAGCTTGAAACAAAATAGAAACTATATTGAAACCTATGCTTGTTATAAACTTAGATCTTAGCAAAATATATTCATTGATTTATACAACATAAGCTGTACAAAGATTTATAAAAGCAGCAAATTTAATCAAACAAATATTTGCTAAGAGGGTAACTTTTAAAATTAAAAATGTTTTACTATCTATTTTTCTACATGCAGTTTTACAGGTTCCACTGAATACCTCAAACAATTTACTAATGAAGAGATTAAGCAAATATGAAAGCTATTTTTCAAATGTGTCTCTTCTATTTTAGGCACTACTCATTTTAAAAGAAAAAGTGAGAAATTTAAAAATATTATATTCAAAATAGTGGTTTCTTTCTCTTAATTACTTGGGGCCTAGTCATGAGACATATTCACAGCTATTTTTCCTTTTCTTTCTTTGATTCTTTCTTTCTTTCTTTTTTTTTTCTGGTTCCAAGAATAAAACCTGGAGCCTCTTGTATGTGTGTCAGGTCCTCTTAGCACTGAGCTACAATCCCAGTCCACAGCCATTTTCTTGGTTCACAAAAAATTTGCCTTCACCCAGTGACTTAGCAAAGCACCTGTAATACTTGGTTTAGAGGATGCCATGATCTTGACCAAATAATGCAAAAACATCACAAATTCATAGGACAGAATAGTTCTAAAAAATGAATTTCTGCCTATATATACATTCAGTCATTGAATTGTCTTCCTACTTTTAGTTTCTATTACCACACATAGAATGCCAAAAAATCTGTACAATTATAAGGATTCCAACTCCTCAAACTTAACCTTCAAAGATTATTTCACGTCACCAGAATAATACCTAAAGTACTTTGACCAATGAGCCCTCCAGACCCTGATTCCATTCCCTATCTGATAGTAACAGCAATATGGGCTGATAAATAAAAAGAAATATTACAATTTGGGAATCTATTTGCCTGAAAGATTGGTGGGATCAGCATGTCTAGACACATAGACAGGTAGTGGAGTGGACCTGCCAGATCCATTTTTGTAAGTCACCTTGCCTAAAGATTTGTTGAAAAGAAAAGGAAATAATTGGAGCCAGAGTGTATTATTGAGCTGTAACAAGTTACTGCAAATTTGTGGCTTATAAAACACACAAATGTATCATAGTCCTGGAGGTCAGAAATCTGAAATGAGTCTCACCGGGATAAAATCAAGGACTTGGCAGGACTATGTCCTGGTGGCTCTAGGGGAGTGTTACAGCTGTATATAGATATCCCCCCAAGCCTCATGTTCTTATAGATGGGACTTTTTAGAGTTAGCTGGATCTAAAAAGTCATGTGATCCTGGGATTAAGGGTTTGTGGTACTAAATTAGCTCACTGATTAGAATTAGCATAGTTCTCAGTGTGGATCATGGAAGCCCGACCACGGTTGTGAATGGCACCAATCAACAGGATTGTAGCCTGGATGGAATGTAAAGGGAGAGGGGAAAGGCAGGCTGCTGCTGCCTGCTGCTGTCCCTGCCTTCTGCCTGCCACATTATGGGCCATTTCTTCTCCGTGATGCCCTCTGCCATGTCATCCCGTGTTAGAGTCAGCTGACTACAAACTGAGACCTCTACAAACTGTGAACTGAAATAAACTGCTCCTCCTTTAACTTGTGGGTGTTGAGTATTTTGTCCCAGCAACAAGAAAAGTAACTAAGACAAGGAGAACCCATTTCTTTGCCTTTGCCACCTCCTAGAGACCACCCTCATTCCACATCTCACAGTACCCTCTACCTTCAAATTTGGCAGCTGTTTCTCTCCAATTTCCACTTTCATCTTTACATTGCTTTCTCGATGACTCATCTGTCTTCTTCCATATTTAGGTAATTCTGAATAATCTCTGTATTATAAGATTAGCTAATTGGCAATCTTAATTTCAACTGCGACCTTAATTTTCCTCTTGCCACATAGCATAACATATTCACAGGCACTGGGGTTTAGGGCACAGATACTTGTGGAGGCTGTGTCAGTCCATTTTCGGTCACTATAACAAAAAACCTGAGTTAATCAACATATATAGAGAGAAGGTTTATTTGAGTTCATAATCTTGGAAGTTCCAATCCATGAGTACTTGGCCCTGTTGTTTTAGAAATGGCCTATGGTAGGATAGCACATGATGACAGGAGTATATGGTACAATAAGACTGCTCACCTCATGGTCAGGAAACAGAAGAAACAGAGAAGAGGGAGCTGGGGTGCCACAATCTCCTTTGAGGGCACAACCCCACCTAAGACCTCTCATGAAGCCCCACTTCTTAAAGGTTCCCCACACCTCCCAGTTGTGCAATTTTGGAGACCAAACCATTACCAGATAACCCTTTGGGGAACATTTAGGATCCAAACTATAACAGAGGCAGATATTTTGCCTGCCACATCAAAGCAGAAAAAGGATGGAAGAAGATATTGAATTCATCTTAGAATTTGTTTCTTTCTAATTTACCATGAGTGGTATCTCACTGGTCAAGGACATGGGCAGAGAAAGAAGGAAAAATAATGTGCTTTCTGAAATGTGCAGAGGCAAAAGTAGTACTACTTTCATTCCAGTCACATGAGGAAACAGAGAATGGGTGAAACATCACATCTGTACTTCTTCAGGGAACATCAGAAGAAAGTCTGAAGTCCTCCAGGGGTCAGGTTTCCATCTCTGATTCATGAAGTTGTGGTATCCGGTTGGGGCGGTTCAACAACAAGAGCCCAACCATCGTGGGTCTTAGAGGTAGAGATAAGATTCTTCACTGTTTTCCCCAAACATTTGTGGAATTTAGCCATAGGACACACCAGGAAGACTGGAAAATGAAGCAAGAAGAACATGGTAGGTAGCCTTGTGGCTGGATTAGATTTGTTTATGAGATCCGTTAGTAACCTTTCAGAAGTTAACAGCTGCACTAACTACTTTGGGAACTGAAGGACAAAAACAAAGCCCAATAAAACAAAGAACCAAAAAGTAGGCAGGGTGAAGGCTGAAAAACAGGATTTATCACGTTCATGTGGCCCCATTTTTCATATCATCCTGAGGCATGCAGAGAGATTCAGGCAACACTCAGGAGGTGGAAGTGGCTGGAGTACAGAAACACCTGTGGATCCCACACAGTAGCAATCAAGGGCCTCCCTGTTAATCTGCCTTCCTGATTTTTATTCAGTCACACTTCATATCCAAATTAACTGGGCAATTTAATTCTCAGCTCCCTTCTCAGATGCTTGATTTACTGCCCCACATCGATCTGGTGGGTTAAAGTTTAGTTGTTTTGCTTTGGCAGGGAATTTTTCCCCTCCAGAACCAAGGCCTTACTCATGGTTCCGGGATTTGGGCATTTCGAGGTGTTTGGATGTTGTGATGGGCAACTTGGGGGCCGGCCCATGTCTCCTCTTCAAGGCTAAGGAATCCGTTTTAACAGCTCCTGGGTCCATGTTGTAGCTAGGTTTGCCTTCTGTGGAAAGCATGACCTTGCCTCACCCACGGTTATGCTTTATCCTAGGAAACAAACCATTTCAATCACTGGTTACTGTGTGGACAGAAAGGTCCTCCCACTTTGCCTCATTTTAAGACACTGATGGAGACCAGCCCAACTTCAGACTACCCATTGACCTTGCTGAGGCCTCTGTCCTGACTCTGTCCCTGTTCAACTTGTCCCTTTGCCCAATTCTTACTTCCTTACAGGTGTTATTCTTAAGAGTGCATGTTTCCTGCATTCTGATCTCAGTCTCTCATAATCTCTTATCCAAGAACCTGAGGTTAGAGAGTCAGTGGGAGACCAATCTAAAGAACAGAGTCTGAAATGGGGCCTGGGAAACCGATCGGCCATGGCTGACCAGAAGTGGGAACCCATGGCTTGTCAGAGTTGGAGTCCTGGAGCTCTGGCATGAAGGATTAGTGCAAATATCAAAGTTTTCATCGTGTTGAACTGATAGGGAATATAGGTATAAAACTATGCACTCTTGGGCTCAATAGCTCAGGTATTTGAGAAGTTGTGGGAAAAGGAAAGTAAAAACAGCAATGGAATTGACGATTTGGACCACTGTTGCTGAGTGTAATTTGTGCAGAGAAAAAAGAAGATGAGAAGAGTGAGGTGATTAATCACCAATTTAAGGCAAAGTGTGAGCAGTTAGAAAGCCTACAGGGCAACACGTAAAGACTCTAGTGAAACTGGAGGGTAGAGACGAGAAAGTGTCCTGGTCTTTAATTATGAGTAGCCGAGAATCAGAGAAAGCCGAACTCCCAAGTTTGGAACCCTGATACTGCTGGTGCTGGAGAAGTGGTTTACTCATGCTTATTAAATCCTAGCACTGCTGAGTAAAGAAATGAGCACTCTTGCTTTCAAGACCTCCACTCTGTCTCCTAGCCATCAGATACCAGAGTCTCAGGAAAAAAGAAATGCATGTGAACACCACAGAGTGAGGCTTGGGGGAAGGAGGGTACCAAGTGTCAAAGCATGACGGGATGCTCATTCTTTCACGGTAAAGTGTGAATTATCACATCATACATTCCATTCTGCTCGTAAGGAAAGCGGGCCTCCTCTGGATCCAGAGACCTAGTAGGTTCCACTTAACAATGTGGCTTTGATTCATGACCTAAGGGACACGAGAAGCTGCCAGCTCTGAGGAGAGCCCAGAGCAAGAGAGGGATTTGCAGCAGGTCCAAGCTCTGGAATGAGCAGCCCTTCTCCTAGGCCACTGAATTCGGCAAATCCTATGGGAACTAGAAATATATATATACAATGGAAAAAGAAGCTGTCCAGGATTTATGACAAATCTCAGTGGGAAAACCATAATGTAAACAGTGTTCTGGAAGGTGGCCATGCCATATGCAGCAGAGAATTATACATAATCCAAAAAACAGCTCTTAACATGAAATAGGACTCTGGTAGAAAAAGGAGAATCTGACCATGGGACATCAAATGGAAGTGTGGCTAAAACTGCTCATTATGGGCTGGATTATATCAGACCCACAATTTCACAGTATTAAGCATTCCCAGAAGCATCCTTCATAAGACAGATTGGTATATCTGAGACGGGGTAGGAGCAGGGCTGGAGGGCACAAGCAACCAGATAAGCAGATGGTCCACAATTCCATGTACCACACCGATTTTGTTAAGACTGCCTCTCTGGCGGCCCGTAACTGTCTGCACTGGGGAGAGACTCATGTTTAGTGACTGGAGAAAGGAAATAAATGGTCAAGCTGGTTCTTAGATGGTTTGGCGAGCGTTTGCACTACAGCCCCACTCACAGGTGGCCCTCACAGATAATGATGACTGAGATGCTCCCACCGGGCAGAGCCGTGGATGATTTACTGGCTGTTCAACTGGTATTTTTCTATTTAATCAATTTCTACCTTTCGTTATTTCTCTCTGCTTATTTGAGGTTTAATTAGTTCATCTTTTCCAAGTTTCTACAGATAAAAGCTTACACTGTTGATATGGAATCTTTCTTGTTTCCTAATATAAACATTTAATGCAGTAAACACCCCTTTAAGATTGCTTTAACTACATCCTACATATTTGGGTGTAGTATATTTTCATTTTAATTCAGCTCAAATCTTTTTAAATGCTATGAATTATGTAGAAATATGTTCTTTAGTTTCCAAATATTTTGGGTTTTTTTTTTCCAGATATCTTTCCATTATTGTTCTCTAGTTTAACTATATTGTGAGGAGAAAACATATGCTATATAATTGCAATTCAGTTCAATTTATTGAACTATGTTTTGCAAATCGTCATATAGTCTACTTTGTTGGATAGTCCATGTGTATCTTGCTGTTAATAAGGTGCTCGATCATTGTTAAGTCAGGGTGCTTAAGAGTTGTTCAAGTTTTCTAAACTGATTATATGTTCCCTTGTTCTATCCATTATGTGAGACTACTGAAATTCTCAGCTGTAATTGTGGATTTGCCTATAACTTCTAAAATTTCCATCTTTAGGCATTTCAAAATTTGTTAGGTCCTCTTAATAATTTATTTTTCTGTCATTATGAATATCCCTCTTATATCTGGTTCTATTCCTTTTTCTGAATTCTACTTTTTCTGATGCTAATATAGCCACTCCAGTTTTGTTTTGAATAGTGTCGACATGGAATATCATCATTTTTTACTTTGAACCTATTTGCATTTTTATATTGAAAGTAACTACATTTTAAGCAGCATATTATGGGTCTTGTTTTTATCCAACTTGACAGTTTTTGTCTTCCAATTGGTTTTCAGACTATTAAGTTAAATTGCTGATGTGGTTGGGTATAAATTTATTGTCTTGCCATTTGTTTTTCATTATTCTAACTGCCCCTTGTTTCTTTTTTTCTTATTTTTTGACTTTTTTTAGGCTACTTAAAATGCATATTTCACTTGCTTTCCACTGTTGGCTTATGAGCTGTATTTCTCTGAGTATTATTTATATTGTCTTTCATCATTTTTATTTTTAGAAAGGGTTCTCCTACCATGTAAAATCTACCTCTGTAACTTATCATAGCCTACCTTAAACCTACTTCATTCACACGAAATGTCGGAACCCTAGACAGTAAACTTTCACCACCTTATCATTTATGTGTGACTATACATTTTTATATATACATATATTTTAATCCCTACAATGCTTTCTTATTATTCTTGCTTTAAGCAACCATCATCTTTTAAAGATATTAAAAATGAGAAAAATACATCTTATAGTTACCTACATATTAACCATTTGGCATTCTTCATCCTTTTTGTATATCCAAATTTCTATGGTTCCCCTGTCTTGAAAAATTACTAGTGCAGACATTATGTTGTTTTGGAATTATCTAGATTTATTTACCTAGGAAAATATCACATTTTTACCCTCAGTTTTGAAGACTGTTTTTCATTGATAAAGAATTGCAGATTGATTGATTTTCTTTGAGTGATTGACGGTTCCACATTGTCTTCTGGTTTACATAGTTTCCATGATAATCTGCTGTTATTCTTATTTTTTTCTCCCTCTACATGTAATATTCTTTTTTCTAAATACTTTAAAAATCTTTTTTTAAAAAATAGTTTTAGATTTGCAGAAAAACTGAAATGGTAATACACGGACTTCTGATACACCCTACACTCAGCTTTCCTTTATTGTGAATATCTTACCATAATACATCATGATATATGTATCATGATACATTTGCCAAAACCAGTGAACCAATAGTGATTCACAATCATTAAGTAACTTTATACTTTATTCAGATTTCATGAGATTTTTCTAATAGTTTTTTTATGCTTCAGTTTATATATCCATGCTATTAGCTGACTAGCTTACACGTGGTCATCATGTCTACCCAGTTTATTCTAGACTCTAATAATTTCATAAACTTTCCTTGTTTTAATTACCGTAAGTAGTCAGGATCTTTTGTATACTTTCTTTCAATTTGGGTTTGCCTGATGCGTTCATTAGAGAAGGCATGAGTTTTGGAGAGAATGGTCATACTCTTTCAAGGGTACATGCTATAAACATGATTTATCCCTAAGGATGTTGACCTTTGCCACCTGGCTAAAGTCATGTTCACATAGTTTCTTCATGATAAAGTTACCACCACCCTTCCCAATACATCTTAGAAGTCACTAAGCATAGCCAATTCTCAAGGGATGTGCAGTTAATATTTTTAGGGGGTAGTACCTATGTAAATTATTTTGAGTTCTGCTGTATGGGATATTTGCCTATTCTTTCCCATTTATTTATTAAATTATTTATAGTAGTATAGATTTGTGAATATTTATTCCTTGGGTTATAATTTTAAACTGCATTATTCATGTAGTTGGACAAATCATTTCAGCTTGGACCTTTTGAAGTTATTTTAAATTGGGTCCTGTGTCCCTTGCTCATATACTCACAGTTTTATTTTTAAAATAGTTACGACAGCTCTCAGCATTATTTTTTTCTTTGTTTATTTTTCTTGAGTTTCACTGAGGTTCTTGGGTCTGTGGGTTTATTTGTTTCCTAGTATCACTGTAAAAAATAGTCACAATTCGGGTGGCTTAAAACAAGAGAAAGTTCTTCCTTCACAGATATATGGCCAAGAAACCTGAGATCGGGGTGTCCCCAAGGCCACCCTCTGCCTGAAGCATCGCTGGGAGCATCCTTCCTTGCCTTTCTGGCTCCTGGTTGTTGCCAGCAATCTATGATGTTCTTTATCTTACAGACAAATCACTCGATGTCCACTTCTGTCTTCATGGGACCTTCTCATCTGGGTCTGGGTGCAAATTTTCCTGTTTTTATAAAGGCACAAGTCACTGAATTAAATAGCCCACTCCTGTAGGATTTCGTCTTAGCTTTATTCCATCTGCAAAGATTCCGTCCCCAGGTAAGAACACGATCCAGTTCTGGGGGATATGAATTTTGTGTATAGGTTGCTGGGGAGGTGGCACATGATTTGATCCACTACAGTCAATTTTATATTTTTCATCAAATCTGGAAAATATTTGGCCATTATGCTTCTAGGGTCTTTTTTCTTTCCTTCGCTCTTCTGGGACATTATTATATAAATGATATAAATGTTGGACAATTTGAAATTCTCCCAGGTCATTGACAAGCTAATCTTCTTTTTTTTTTTTTTAGAGTTCTTCATTCTTACTTCATTATATTTTTATATCTTTAAGTCACTGATCTTTTCTTTTATAGTGTGTAATTTGAATAATCTTGTGTTCTTTTGGTTTGTTTTTTGTGTATCAAATATTTCATCTTTAAGATTTCCTTTTAAACTCCCCCCCACCCTCTCTCTTCCCAGTACTGTGGACCTAGGTGCTCTTACCACTAACTCACTAATTTACAACCTCAACCTCTTTCATGTTTCTGAGATTTTGGGAGAGGGTTTCACTTAATCGCCCAAATAGAGCTCATATTTGTGACCCTCCTGCCTCAGCCTCCCTCAGTGTTAGAACTACAGGAGTGTACAATCACGTCCAGCTTCCATTTGGATCTTTAAAAGAATTCCAGCTTCCATCTGGGTCTTTAAAAGAATATCTTGAACTTCTTTTCTCTTGATGTTTATATATTCATCTCTTTTCCTAAACACATTGAATAAATTTGTACTGGCCATTTCAGTGTCGTTTTCTCCTAATTCTGTCATCTCTGACTTTTTAAGATCTGTTTCTCTTATCTTATTTTTTTTCTCCTGGTTTTGGATGGATTTTACTGCTTTGCAAAGCTGTTATTCTTCACTAAATGCCAGGAATTGTGAATTTTTTACTACTGTTTTCTGGATTTGCTTCTTTTCCTCTATATAATGTTGAATTTTGGTCTGGCATGAAGTCCAGTTACTTGGGATCGATTGCATTCTTTCCAGTCTTTTGTTTCGAATTGTGCTACAAAAGGTCCAGAGCAGACTTTAGTTAGAGCAGACGTAGTTCCAGGACTAAGGCAGTGCTCGTCTGAAAACTCTATTTGACACCTCTATGTTGAGATGTCAATGGCGGCCTCAGGGACACAAGTTATTCTTAACCTTGTGTGAACTCCTAGAATTGTTTTCAAACTGTATGCCAACGTTTGTATATCTCATCCTTGATATTTTCTCTTTAACACTTACTGCTGTCTCATAAATGATATATTCACCTAATTTTACTACTATTCTTCCCCACGTAAACTCTCATGAGGGAAGAAAATTTTGTGTTGTTCGATGCTACCCAACAATCTCCCAGAATAAAGTCTGACTCATTATAGACAATTCATATTTGCTCTTTACACGAATGATTAAATACACGATACCTCAATTAGTTAAACCTTCCTTATTTTCTATTTCTTCAAATCCCTAGTACCTAACTTAATGAATTATTACTGACAAACTCTGGTAATATGCTCATAAGGCTTAGTTTAAGCATGATTGTCTTGTCCTCATTGTATGTTGCAGATCATGCATTGCATAAAAATATGCAGTGATATTTTTGTTTGAGATCATCCTAAATTAATACGTGCATTATAATAATTGTCCAACCAATAGGAATAAATGTGCTCAGCACTAATATGCCCATCTTTAACAGGGACAGGACTGCCAGCAATGAGAAAATATCCTGTTAGATCCTCAATCTTCCTTTTCAATTTTGGTTGGTTGTAGGATATTTCTTATGTCTTTTGTTCTTGGTTGCTTGGCACCTGGCTGAAGAACAGTGACCCAGGTTGAAGAACGTCTATTTGAGTTTCTGTGTTGGTGCAGTGGCAGGAAGAAGCACTTGCAGTGATGATTCTGTCACTGAGGAGTTCCGGGCCATCGCAGGGCAAGACCTCCAGAGACAGAGGCGAGTTCTCACTGCCTGCTTCTTTTGACTCTCTCCTCCACAGGCCTGCTGTGCACGACTGTGCTTGCAAACTATGGACACTGATTGGGTCTGTGCACCGTGGACCTGGGGCAGAGTTCAGCTCCTCTGGTTGAGATCTGATTCAGTGAGAATACTGTAGACCTTGAGGCCAAAAAGACCTAGTTCCAAGTTTAGGGTCTAGTGTCTAATAGCTGAGTATATGGCCAGATTGTATTCAAGGTTCAGATTCTTCATACGGTAAATAAAGATGAGAGGCCCACAGAATTATTAAGAGATCTTGCAAAGCAACAGAGCAAGATGCTCTTTAAAAGTGCATAATAATACCATATCCAGATCTTCTTCTGATGTCAATATTCATGGGGTAAACCAGTCATCGAAAAGTTTGTAAAGTCATGGAAGTAGAGTCCAAAAATCTAGCAACATGTTTTGGTCTAACTCAACATCCATAGTGCTTTAATGTCTTCTCTCACACTCACATCGACTACCATCCAGTCTCATGTTAACACTTCCGGGATGAGGATCCCTACCATCAGGCAAGTGAAGTCTTTAGGACACTTTTAAGCAGTCTCTTTATCACACGGAATTTTTGTATTCCATTCCTTTTCACGTGTGACATAATACCAAGCCCTGTTTCTGTGGTGGTAGACATTTTAAATTGTCTTTGGGCTGCCTTCCTCATTTCTGCACACATGATGCTATCACTCTTCAACTGATTACTTAAAGGAATGAGGAGACCATATATTTTAGGGACAATGAGAACTCCAGTAAGGGAGGCTCTATCAACAATGATCCTCCTTGGGAGCTGCATCTTTTTTGTTATGGTTGGTGGTGTTTTTCTGACACAGAGCCTTGGTCTGTAATTCAGGTTGGCTTTGAACTCGTTATGTAGCTCAGGCTGGTCTTGAACTCTTGGCCAGTTCCCTTCCTCCTCAGGCTTCTGAGTGCTGGGATTCAGGAGAGATTCTGACGTGCACCACCACGTCCAGGAGTTGCTGTATCTTTATCTGTAACTTGACCTGAGCCGATCACTGTTTCCATGGGCTTGTTTGTGTGCTGTGCTGGGGCATGAGCAGGCAAGAGGGAGACAGAGGTGCATGTTAAGGAGAGCTAGGCACAGTTATTACTTCTGATTAAAGAGGAGATTTCGAATAGGTCTGTCTCAGGATGTTACTAAGACAGGAAGCCAACAAATATTCCTTTATCCTAAAAGCCTATCAACAGGCCTGAGCATTAAAATAACTTCCTAACTTGATCTAGTGATTATCATCAAAATTTTTCAAAGGCTCAAACTAATACAATGTGGGTTAAATAGCATTGACCTTTAATACTTTTTAATCCCAATGATTTTCTTCATTCTTGCTTTCGAGTCTACATTTTTGAATGGCATTAAAGCTGCATATACTTAACAATATTTAATATTTTTTCCCCTTAACATCAGGAGACAACTATAATAAAAATGGTGCCAAAAGTAAATAGTAAAAGGGAAAGGGGATTTGGCATTTTAAAATCAAGTGGCCGTATATGGAGAGGGATGCAGGGCAGGAGGATAGTCTACCACGTCACTGAAGACAGGATGGCTTGCAAGTGAACAGCGCAGACTGAAAATGTGAGATGTGGTGACCTGTGCTTCAAATTGCGCTGCTGGTGTGAACCAAGCTGTTAAGAGCTGGGCGGGTTGATGTTCGGGTGCTCTCTATACTGGGGCTAAGCGGTAAGCCTGCTATCTACACTACTTCCTCTGCAAAAGGCCGATCAGGACTTAGCTCTGTACTGCATCTCAGCGCCTTTCACCCCAGACTTCCCACCTTCTTGGAAACATTGCTTCATCATCTCTGCAGCATCTCGTTTGGGAGTTTAGGTTGCAAATACAAGGCCTGTGCTACAGTTGAGAAAGCTGAATTCCAGGGAGGTGAAGCAGCTTGCTCAAGGTCACAAATCGGCAACGGAGATCAAGAGCAGACCGGAGTGGATCCAGCTAGGGTCCCTGGGACACTCAGCAGCGTCACTCCAAACTCTTTCAGGGATGTCATGAGCTGTTCCCCAGGGCAGTGAGTACAAGTGCCAACAGGAAGTGGCTATGAGGCCATGTAGGAGCAGGACTATTTCTCTCGGAAGTGGTACTGTGACATTTTGTTGGACCCTTCTCCTACATCTTTGAAGGGGTAGAATTAAAGACTGTACCCATTTAACATGGATACAACTCATGTTTCAAATCACAGACACCATCTTGCAATACAGACATCTACACTACAGACATACTTCTTGAAGAAGTTTATTACAATCCGGGGAAACTCCTGGGCTTTCAGAAGCCACAGACTGGATTATAGTTCCTTTTCCCTGAGAGGAAACTTGAGAGGGAACATGAAAAAACCTTTTCGATCTGTCTTTTCTATGGACAAGTTTTAGCTTGAAAAGTTTTAAATATTGTTCTCATTCTGTGGTTATCTCCATCTCTAGGTAACTCTCTAGAGCTTCATATGAAGGGATTTGAGACGTTTATGTGGTTTCTCATACTTTAGCTTTCTTACAAACAGGCAGCCCAGTGAGTTTTTAGGAAGGGAAGGAAACGGCAAGGTCAACACATTATTCTCAGAGGTGAGGCCCTATCTCTGATTATGGTCACACTGGCCACATGAGAGATGAAGCTGTTTTCAAGGGTGAAAAGAAGATGAGAAATTATTCTGAGATTTCCCATCCAGTGATTTGCAATGTAGGTGGCACGATTTTCCAAGTTTTTAAGTTAGTGGCCTTAGCCGAATTTTATATGTACCTCTATAGTCTCAAGTTTTCTGGATGCTACATGTCAAATTATAAGCATCTTTCCTGAATTACTCAAAAATATACATTCTCTTTTAATACATTGCTACCTCAAGTGTTATATAAAGTGTTAACAGTCATTTTATTACTATTTTAAGCATACACACATGCATGTACATATATGTGTAAACGTATATGGACATACACAATCTTGTTTAATAAATCTGACAACCCTTAGATGAAATTATTTTTATTTTTCCTATGAGGAAATGGGAACTGAAACTCCTGGACTTCTACTAGCACACAAACAAAATAATCTGACATCAAGACATGAGGTTAAATTTAAAATAAAAAGAAAAGAAAGCTGTTATTTATATACTCCTCCATACCATTGCTCTGGAGAGATAAGAGCACTTAGAAATAAAAATCATTCCCTAATTGGTTTGTTAGACTAATCTATATGGTAGGTTAGAACTATTAGGCCCAACTTTTTGATGAAGACTTAAAGGTTCACAAAATTGAAAATTGTTGACTGTGAATTCTTTAATATCAACCAAGTATTAAATAGCAGAGTCAAAACTGATAAATCTGCTCACAAAGTGTCTTTCTTTATTGCTTAAATTTTATCAAGAAAAAAATCATGTCCAGTGAGAGTCACTAAAATCAGAGTAGAATTTTCATAAAATGTACCATTTTCAATTCACCAGTCACGTAGTATAAATCTACCCAGCCTGCGTATGCCAGTCGTAGCATGTGGAAAACGGTACGACAGAAACATAGTTGATGGGCCAGTAATGTCAGACATTTAAAAGCAGCATTTACTTGTGGAGTTCCAGAAACATTTTCTGCATACTTAATCTGAGAGCTTTGAATGTGCGGGGTCTGAATAATTTCTGTAGCCCAAATGTGACTACTGTATTCCTCCAGGTTGCATTACAAACTCATAGTCACCTCACTGTAGGGACCCTCCGTTCCCTCTGCAGGCCGGTGTGTCTCTCCTGCGTCCTGTCTCTCCTGTCTCCTGGGTGAGCGATCAGTGGAGCTAAATCTCTCCCCACCCTTCCTTCCGTGTGTGTGTGTGTGTGTGTGTGTGTGTGTGTGTGTGTGTTAGGTGTTAAGTATGTAGGTCAGTAGGCAGCCAGATAGATAAGAGATAGAAAGATACAATGACAGACAAAATGTTAGTTGGTAGATGACTTGTGGGTCTGATACTGACTTCCTTGTCACAAGTTTTTCTACTCCAGGATGCTCTTAACAGCTAATGCATCTCTCACTCTGCACATCGGTCCTTCCACAGCAAGAAGCTTTCAGAAATTCCAGTTTACCTCCATTTGCATTGTCCACATTTCACCTGTCTTCTCCACTCAAGTTCTTTTTTAGGCCAAGAGCCCAGCAGTGTTATTCTTTTAATTTTACATTCCCACAGAGCTGAAGTGTTTGAAGTACAAGCGTGGGACTGTACACTTTTCAATTAAATGTTGGCAACACAGGCATTCACAGACGTTAACCAGCGCAGAGCAACTACCATTCTCTTAAATTAATGGATATACACTAATGGCATGGCCAATGGTAGAGCAATTTGGGAACCTCAAGAACTATAGAAACAGTGGAAATTATAGTCCACAGCACAACAAGAAGTCCTTTAGAAAGGTTTTGCACAGTTAGCTTGTTTTGGAAATGAAGACTGCCAGTCGGCTTAGTCAGCCAATCCTGGCAGGACACTGATACCAATTGCCTTTTGTTGCTATTTACTTGCCTCTCTGTTTCCTAGGTGTGGAGGGTGGAGGAAAAGACTGCTGCTTACGGGATTCAGCCAGGATCATACCAGGGCCATCTTACTTAAGAGAGCATAGAACAAAAGTCTTCTCCTTCTTTTCCTCTTGAACCCTGTAAAATTTAAACTTCGAGTTTTTTTTTTCACATATAAAACTTCTTATTAAATATTCTAGGTCTATGCTTAGATAGAAGGTTTCTTTGTTCGGAAGCTTATTACTAACCTCAAAATTTTAATCTATTGGTATTATTATTATTTGTAAATGCCTGGTAGTCATTTATAGTCTACAACTATGAGGTTATTGTTCCCTGTCTATCTTATAATTTCAACTAAATCCAGCAATGAAAATTTTATAGTGCATCCCTAATTGTGCACCAGACTGGAACTGTTCATACAAATTCCAAGCAATTATAAGGCTTTCTGGGAAACATTGGCAGCAAACGTTAGATTAAATGTTTATAACAGCAAGCCAGATGGGAAACAGAGATAAGGGAAATCTCATGGAAACTTATTTTTTTCTCCCAAACCACAACACTATTTTAAATTAACCTGGCCAAGGGGAAGCATTTTCAGAGTGTTGACCAATAAAGAGTTTTTGGTAAGTAATAGCATTTCAACTGTGGGAATAATTTTAAAAGACATAATCCTTCCTGACGTCTGTGACCAATATCAGAGATACTGGATAGAATTAATGGATGACTGTAATCAAACGTCAGCATTGCAAATTAACAAAGTAGATGCTTTAAAGATAAAAAATGGGGCTCACATAACATGAGAGGTGGAAATAAGTTACATGGAAGTATTTGGCTGTGCATAAAAATGTTCGATGTGGAGACTGTGGTGCACATGTGGTCAGCTTACTCAGGCTAAAGCCACTTTAACTGCTTGAGAATTCAGAGAGAAATGTGCTATTTTTTTAAAGATAAAAATTTGTCCCCTAATGGAATTAGGCAATAAGTATCTCAGTGACTTGATCCTATGCTTGCTTTCTCTCATGTGACTGAAATGATCAGAAAGCTACATGTACACTTTCAGTGAAGCTAATAACACTGAAGTTTCAAGTCCCCTTGCTTGTAGGTGCTCTCCATTCTTGGAAGGACTGTTAGCAATGTGCTAACATGCTTGTATATTTTTTTAAAATTGATGGAGGAAGATATTTTTAATGTAATTGCTTAAGACTGCTGTCTATCCCCACTCTAGTTTCCTCTCCATCACGCCTCTTCCGTGTTGGGTAGTCTTGGAGTGGGCAAATAATTTTTGGATTATGGCTAAGTGAAAGGTAAATTTGGGAGATATTTGTCAAGTTATTGGGATATACCTGTGTGAGAGGCAGTCAGATCCGTGTATAGTTCAGTTATTGCTATTGTCTGAGCTTAGAAATGGCTCCTGGGAATGGTCTTGCCACACACTGTACCTAGTCACTTGTCACTGAAACATGACATTCAGGTCAGAGGCCGTACTGCATGAATGACATGTCTTAGCACACCTGAAATGCCTCATGGAGGAGAGACAGGTTGAAAATGTATGTAGCAAGTAACTAGTCTATGGAATATTCTCCTAGTAAGCTGATGTGCAAAATGTATGTAAGACTTAAAACATGAATACAATTTAAAAAAAAAAAAAAAAACCTCTAAGTTATATTTTTCAGGCTCTGGAATAAGGAAACAAACAAGCTACAAAAAATATTCGGAAAATAGGGTAGACTCACAGTTGATATTATGATGACTATTTGAAATAACGGTGTAGAGTATTTAATTGAAACAAATGAGAAATTACAGACTCCTAATTTGAATATATATGAAGAGTATCCTAATTCCTATGGTTAATAATATTGAAGGTGATAAAAGAGCCACTTTTAGTTTTATTTACCACAGGAATCAAGAGAACATTAATGTAAAATTAATGAAATACGTAACATGAGAGATAAAGATGAGCCATGAAGTCGATGGAACCATCATGATGGTAAGAAAGGACTTTGGCAGAGATGGTCACATCATATCAAAAGTGGGAAGTTGTTAAATCAAAGAGGGGCATTTTGGGTAGAAGAAATTATCAAGCCCTGGTATTACTGTGAATCTAATAGTAAAGATAATGAAATTATGCTAATAAATTTGGGAAATATTTAATCTTCTTGGTGTATAAATTAGGCATTTCTGTATAATAAACTTTCCCAAACTTAATGACTTGTACTACATTTTATGGGTCAAATCTGATCATAGCCTGGTTCTGTACACTCCAAAAGCTAGGAATAGCCTTACTACTTTTAAAGATGAGAAGAAGAGAAGAAG
>PVJO010018584.1:0-36321 GCA_004026905.1 Hystrix cristata
GCGCTTTTGGGTGCCCAGGAGGTAACCAAGGAGCGCCCAGCTTGAATTTAACTTTTTGAAAGTAAAGAGATACTAAAACTCTGGTCCTTGGCAGGAAGAAGGAAGTAGGGCTTCTCCACTGAGGAGAGGAGAAACACACCAGGCAATGCGCAGGCAGGAGGAGAACAATTCATTTGGATCTTAAGCAGAGCCTGTCCAATGCTGAAGCCCTCTTGCTTACTTCCTTCTTATGCTAAAGTCATTTCCTCGATCGTATTGCATTCTTTCCTACCCCAGTGCTTTGGAACAGGTTCCTTTCTACTTCTTGATAGTCTTATCTCTTTTTTTTTTTTTTGAGACAAATTCTCCCTATGTATTCAGGCTGGCCTGGACTCACTGCATACCCCAGGGTGACAAAGTTCTTGTCTTTTAAGACTTAAGTGGAATGTTACCTCTTCTGTGAAGCTTCCTTCCCATCTTGGTCCTTTCCATGTTTCCCCAAAGTCTCTGTGTAGCTCACATGACAATGCTATATGGGTATTTGGTTTCATGTCAGCCTTCTATTCCAGAAATTTCTATTTTACTGAACTGAACTTACTCCCATTTCCTCAAAAAGTAGCAACAAGAGAGAGAGAGAGACAGAGAGACAGAGCACTAAGTATCTCTCAGGGTCCATAATGGTACAAAAAATTCTGTGCCGACCTCTTGGAACAACAGATCTCCAAGTCTGTCCAGGAGCTATGTTGAGCAAGTTGCCACCAGAATTCTGAGCTGCTGTGGTTCAGATCTAGGAAGAGGCATTGAGTGATCCCAGAGTGAAGACCTCAGTAGTATATAGCCAAGTGACAAAACCCAGCACATCAAAACCCAGGAACATCATGTGTAGCCTGGCAGTAAGTGTGGATCCTGCTCAAGATCAAAGGGACTGGAGTTGAAGGTCAGGGACATAAATGTAAATCCCAAGAGAGATGCTACAGAGGGTACAGAGAACAGGGAACAATGATATAGTACTTCTGGAGCCAAGAGCCTATAACAGCCAGGGATCTTTTGATAAAATTCATTAACTCCTAAAATAAATGTTGATTGCAAAAAGACAGATAATATAGTTCTTCCTGTAGAAACCTGAAGTTCCCTGCGGGTGCTTTTATAATTTATCACACTGTCTGTTTTTCCTCACTAAACTCTGAGTAGTTGAATAACTCACTTGAACTAACTCCTCATTCTATCTGTAATATCCACCAGAAACCCAGTACATCATTGGACACTTAATTTACACTTCACTATGTTTTTGTTATCACACGGACCTCTAAAAATGAAGAAGGACTGGCTTCTACCATCTAAGTCCTAGACCTAAAAACAAGATTTTAACCAATGCGTTTTACCAAATGAACTTCAGGCTAGTTCTAGAAGTCCTTGGGTCTGTCATCTTAAGGTACTTTTCTCCAACATCATATATCTGACCCACAGCATCACAGGTTTTGGAAATTAACAGATATGGATAGAATTAGAAGGAAACATGGAAAGACTACTTTTTCTTAGTGATGATACATGTAAGCAGTGTTTTAGCTAGTGCTTGAAAAAGTAAATGCTTCAGCAATCACACCACAGTTTTGAAATAAAATCTGCTGATATACTGACAGCTCATTACTTCAGACAAACTTGGGCATGCTAGCTGGTATTTGGTACAGTAACTCTAATATAGTGCAAGATTTCCCCGTGCAGAATGCTATCAGCTTTCTGCATAGGTTAGCTGCAATTTTATTGAAAATAAAAAGCAATCTGCCAAGATTAAGCAGTAGCTGCATATGCATATAAATGCCCCCCAAAACAAAGAGCTATAAAGAGACTTACACAGTAGAGAACGAAAATTCCTGCTTTTCTTGCTTTATATTCATTAAATGGACACTATAGAAACATCACTGCTTTCCATTCTTGGTTTTTGTCACACCAGTGCAGATATAAAGTTATTCTTGACAGTCAACTATCCCATTGTACAGTATTTATTTATAAGAATATTCAATTCTTAAAGTTATTTCCCCATTAATTTCTCCTGTTAAATACACTGATTTCAACTTTATGGTGGACATTGGATATGGAAAAATGAGTAAGGTGTAGGCCTAGCCTTTAGGGAGCTCAAAATATATTATGAAAAAACATGCAAAACAAATAGTTACTGCATAATATTATGAGTGCTATAATAAAGATTTTACAAGGTAATGTGGTCTTATGGAGGAATAAACTTCTAACTTTGCTGGGAGATCTAGACGTTTTGAGAAGGATAACATAGGAACCTTAAATGTGGTAGGTACTTCAGGAATTTTGAAGGCATTTTCTTGGATCTCCTAAAACTAAAGTTTCCACTCAAATAGTAAAAATGTAGAAGAGTTGATTACTGAGTACAAAATCTGTGTAATTCTGGGTAAAATTAAGATCTTGAATAACTGTACTCAAAGTCTATATGAACCAAGACAAGCAAATAAATTACTAATTTAATCCACACAAAAGCATGGTACTTTAATTTAATTGCCATAGAAATGATTTCTCCAGACTTCTGTCACCTTAATCCCAAACTCACTTCCCCTAAGGGCCTAGATGGGAATGCAGTCCACGTTGAGCAACACGAGTGTAAGCAGGTTGGGGCAACAGTCATAATAGTGATTAAGAATAATAGTCTTTGGAAAATTATCAAATAATTAAAAGGCTATAAAGTATTTTTTATCAAATTGCCTTGCACCATAAGGAAATAAACAAGGATGGACAATATAGCTTCCATATGGCCTAAAGCACATCACTGTTTGTTCTTTGTGGCAGACTTATTGTGGCCCACTTGAGCCAGAACACTCAGCTGGACTGAATCGGTGTGGTTCTGGGCATAGAGTATCCACCTGAGGATTGTTGCCAACAAAACATAAAAGAGAACAGAGCAGAAAATGGGAGTTGGCTGTTTCCCAGGAGAAGCTCTGTTGTTGCTGGTTCTCCTGAAGGGAACTCAGCTGTTCTCATTGCAGAAGGAGCTTGGGCCCTTGCTGTAATTAGAGATGGCTTCTCTTCACTTCAGGGGAGCTCTGGTCTTCATCTCTGCTGCGAGCATCATATCCTGGCTCCAGTATAGCTTTCTTCAGGTCTTAGTGCAGACATGGATTTACACAAGACATTGTCATGGGCTCCCAGCCCTTGATTGGATCTTTCAGATCTCCAGTGCAGAGACAGATGTTCTGTACTCTTCCTGCATTTGGCTTCTGTGTGTGTGAATATCGTAATTTGTACTTGTCCTGTATTAAATCTGCTCTCATGCAAACCATAGACTCTAGAAAAGTGATACATTCTTTGACCCAGATAATTATATTTGGATCACATGCATACGGTTGGTAGAGAGAGAGTTCACTGGTCCCATTCATAGAACTTCAGGACATTTTGGATTGATTGGAATTAAGAGTGTAGGACTGTAGCTGGAAGAGTCTTTTCCTAATTAGTGTTCCTTTGATTCTCTTCTTTTACTATAGTTTATTTCAGTTCCAAGCTATGGAAAAAAATTCTGTAGCGATCACTACCTAGTAGCCACAAGAAGTTGACTCAAATCCTTGAAGTAGATCTTAAAACAAGTCTACTTTCTGAAGAGGTAATGCCAACCTCTGTATGTTCTCAATTACTTAAATGCCTTAATTGTCCACTCCCATAAGTGTATGTAATATATATTCATTTATATAGTATGTTCACAAATATAGTATATTTTGAGCTGAAAGGCATAGCACTGAAGACACTTATGATTATATTATATTCAAATAATTTTACTTCAGTATATCATATGTTATGTTTATATATAATATATAAATATATATTTAGAATAAATTACATAATTATCTGTATTTAAATTATACTGTGATTTATTTGGCCAGTATCCTATTGTTGGATATTTGGATTTCTTCTCAATTTTCTCTATCATAAATAATTCCACAATAAATACGCTTATAAATGAATCTTTGCACACTTCCTAAATTTTAGATGTAAAATAGATATATTTTTGGGAATGGAATTGAGGGACCAAAGGATAGGAATATGTTTTAAACTTTTCAAAATATTGTAAATTTCCATATTGAAAAGTATGAGACTTCATATCCACACTGTGGTTATTTGTATTTGTGGGCACTAATTTCCATCCTAACCTGTGTCACTCCCGTGCCACAATATTCCATTAACTACTGAAGGATTCTTGTGTGGTTCAAAGCTCAACAGAATGTTTGAGAATAAGCTTCATTTCCTTACAAAACTTTCTTTTTCCTGAGGAATAACGGATGACTATAATGCAATCCTTTTCAGATTTCACTAATCAGCTTACGACAATTTAACACAATTGAGACACAATTTCACTTACTGACTATTCTCACAATAAGTTACAATTTATGCTAAATCGTGCTTAAATTTCTTGATGAGAAAAATTTACACTGAAAACAAATGTTAAATGATTCGGTATTTAAACACTATTACTCATACAGTACACCATTCAGATTATGCAAGAATTTGGTTCAGGGAGAAATGCTTCAAAAGGCTTTTATTTCTCCTTGAAGCTAGTAGTTGAGGATGTTTAAATGATCATTTCATTAGACTCAATTAATTTTTTTAAATTCTCCAGCCACAGAGGAAGATATTGAAAAGAAAAGTTGGTTTTCAAGCAATGGAGAAAATGTCCTCTGACATGTTTAACAACCAAGTATACTAGTTGTTTTTCTGCACACCTGGGGTACTGTCTACGACTACAGTCCTTCTGCTTCTTTTTCTTTTTATTCTTTCCTTCTGATTTTTGAAAGTAAAAAAGAGAAATTACAAGAGGCAATTCTGTATTAGAAAAGGAAAGGATTGGGGAAAAAAGGGCTTCATTATGAAACATTCACAGGATACCATAGAACACTCCCAAGCCCTTTAAAAGGTTGCATTTCACAGACACAGATGAAGATACGTTCTCTTGGATACCACTAAGACAGCTGTTGATGGGGGAGTAGTAAGAAAGTAACAATGCTCTTTTCAAGCACTGGTTTGCAAGATGCATGTCCTCAAAGAAATAACTTTAAAGAATTGAGGTGACTGCATCAGGTGGACATTTTATCACTCCCTTTTATTATTTTTTTAATATCTTTTATGGTAAGATATTATGTCTGACGCCAAAGAACACAGGTTCTACTATCTTGGCTGTTGAATGAGACATTTGTTCATCCAAGTACATTTCAACCAACCATCAAAGGTGACACTAACATGATCAGAACTGAGATGAATGGAGAAGACTGCCCAGCATGGATAAACCATCACCTTAACTTAGATTCGGTCCTCTGAGAGCCCAGTTACTGTTCTATCATTCTGTAAATAACTTCCCAAGTCACAAATGTATTTCAAATGGTTTGTCTTTACTGCAAAGTATACTTGTATTAGTCTGTTTTCTGTTTCTATAACTGAACACCACAAATTATGTAAGTTATAAAGAACAAAAGTTTGTTCAGTTCCTGGTTATGAAAGTTAGAAAACTCAAGATTAAATGACTGGATCGGGTGGGGTCCGTCTCACTAACAGGTGACTGCATCCAGGGTCCAAAGGCAACACATGGCCTTACAGGGTGAAACAGAGCAACTTAGCAAAGAAAGTTTACTTTTACAACAAAGCCACTCCTCAGTAAACTATTAATCCATTAATTCATTAGAGAATTAATCCATTCATGAGAGCAGAGCACTCAAGATCCATTCACCTTGTAACAGTCCCACCTGGCCCCACATTTTATAATGCTTCACACTGGGGATTAAATCTCCCCATGAGTTTTTGTGGGGAAATTCGAATCATAGCAATTTTCTGTTTTCAAAATTTCATAGAACCAAGTTTCAATTTAAAGTATAAAAGGAACCATTCAAATTACAATTAGTCTTCCAATTACACTTTACCAAATTAAACTTTAGAAACCTTCCAGAAAAATCGTCTCTAAGAGCTATCAGCTGAACAATTGATGATCATTAAAAAACATTTTAAAATTTAATGTAATCAATGTATAAAATAAGCCCGTTTCCTGAACTGTCCACAAAAGCAAATCATAAAAATAAATCAGAAATGTAAACAATTTTTCTTTCAGTGAATAAATCATTTTAACCGCAAAACTGCCTTTAATTCCTTGATAGCAAAAGCAAAGTGACACCAAAACAAACACAGTGCTATGTTTTGTGCATCACATTTATAGTACTGTACTGAGCATCAGGACCCTGATTTTCCCTCCAGTCAGTGATTCAAACTCTATGAGCCTTAATTTTTCTTCTTGATCAAAAAGAAACAAGAATGTCTTCACTGCACAACTCACAATGAGTTTGGGAGACAAGATAATAGATGTGTGAACATTGAACTGTTTATACTCTAGGATTTTCTCCTTTAGTCTTTCCATCTCTTTCTACCTGTGCTATTTAAAAAATCCTTTGAAGCAGTTGTTAAATTCATATTCTTCACTTTCCGGGAGGAGAAACTGAGTCCAGAGAAGTTAGGATGAGCTAATTGATGTGAGTGAATCTGAAAAGCTAAATCTTAGATCTGGTCTTATGGCTCAAAGAGAGCAATAGGTTTAGGAAGCACCAAAGAATGGCTGTAGCCACACACCTTTTTAAAATTTATTGTGATTTTTAACACATTCTGAGTTATAATGTATATAAATGTACCTATTTCATATTCTACACAATGGATGCAGAGAGGTTCTTTATAAATGTAAAATGGATAAACTGCTAAACAAAATAACTTCAGACATTCTATAGCACAATGCATTTATTATACAAATGGGTGGACTGAGGCCCCAAAAGTCTGAATGATATGTGCAGTATATCAGAGTAAATAAGAACTAGAGCTAGAAGACATTTTGGAGGACCTGATCCCTTATTTTCCTTCACTGTTCCTCTTTGTTCACTGGGAGCTCCAGACTGTCAAAATCCTAAAGCAGCTTGACCCCTTTCAGTCTGGTGACGTTCTGGAGACTGAGTCTCTCTTCTCCCACAGCTCAAATGTGTTATCAGTGGCAACGTTGAAATGGGGAGAGCAGTAAGTATGAGAAATGATGGGGCTCCCCCCAGTATAATAACTCATGGGAAAACACTAAGTACAGATAATGGCCAAGTTTGCAAATGGCTGAATATAGTGGGCTTGGTGTGTTCAGGACCAAGCAAAGCAAATATGACGACCTATGCTGGAAAATGACAGTGACAGTTTACAATCTGAGCAAATTCCTGTTCTGGGAAGGCAACATATCTGTATATATAAAACCAGAGATTAGTTGAAATTTTGTAGTGACTTACTACAGCACATGTTTCTTAGTTACTTTTTCTCACTACTGAGACAAAATCCCCAATACCCAAAGTTAAAAGAGAAAAGGTTTATTTCAGTTCACAGTCTATAGTCACTGCCTCCAGACTGCGACCATAGTCACTGGATATAGCCATAGTCACTGGCTCCAAGGCAGGGTAGTATGGTGACGGGGCATTGCAGAGGAGAAACAGTTCATGGTGTGACACACAGGCAGGAAGCAACAAGCAGCAAGAGCCACGGCAGCAGTTTGCCTCCTCATTTTAGCCCTTTCAAGCTACCTGCTTTGCAGGTGGTGTCACCCACATCCAGGGCGGGCCTTCCCATTATGCATAGCCAGAACTGTGCTAAACCAATCAATGGACTACTTTAATACATCATCACACACCCTAGATCCAGCCACCTCTGAAAAATCCCACTTGTGACCCTATGAGGCCTTGGGAGAACATCTAGATATAAGACGTAACAATATTTCTGCCAAGGAAAGGCAATTCCAGGAGTATTTTTTCCTCATTTTGACCATATCACTTGTATAAAGAAATGACTTCACCATATGTAGAATGCTGCTGACTGCCCAGGAACTCTTGGGTAGCTCTACTTCATGAAAACAGCCTATCATGATATACACAGAAAGAAAAAACAAGTTGATACATTTTACAGGCAGGGAGCAATTTTACTCTTATCAGTGATGTAAGGCTCAGTTTGATGATTGCTCATACATCTCTTTGAGTAAATTACATTAGATAAGGCAATGAATAGCTTTGTGTCAAATACTTTATAATTCATTTAATTACTATAATAACCCTATGTAGTTGGTTTGTTTTGCAGATAAGGTTCAGAGAGATCAACGGGTTTGGTTGGTAATATATAGGTGGTAAATGCTACAAACAAGGACAGAATCCAAACTGCTGGGCCTCTGACTTTAGCCAATAGTCCATCAAACCCAGCCTTAAGTTTTCATTAATGTACATTTGACTTGTCCTTCTACTAGACTGTAAACCGTTGGAAACTAAGAATCTATAATTACTTAGTTCCTTCAAAAATATTTGTCAAATGTTTTGCAGGAATGTATCTTAAAATGATACTATTTTCAAACACTGAGTTTTAGCTGACAGAGCTACATAGACAGACAGATAAGAAAGTACAGTTATTCGGGGAAGGGACAGTGGGAGGAGGGAAAAGATCAGTGAACAAGCACAGAGGAGAACAAATTTAATTTCAAATTTAATACTTGAGTTTAAACTTGTTTCAGCCAAGTCTAGCAACATGTCCTTGCAGAGAAATGGTTAATATCTCTCCTGATCTACACATAAAAGGATTTATTGCTATTCTCTCCTCTGCGAAGCAATGTCAGATCAAAAGGATTAGTGGCATTATATTGTGCTCTCTACGGAGTTTAATGCCATTTTGGGCTGTTAAAAATTTATAAAAACAAATAAGAAAGCCCAATATCAGCAAGAGCTCTAATCCCCTGCAAGTGAAGACTAACTCCTAGGTGGTCCATTTCCCTTGGAAATACAAACCCCACGTGATTGCACTTTGCAGGTGACCCTTGAATTTCACTTGGGCTACGACTTGTAGAAGAGCTGCCTGAGCAAATGTGGAGGTGCATCTTAAAACACCAGGGTGTGTACATCAGTCCCAATTCTTCATTAAGTCATAAGCATCTAGGGTAAGGAGCATAGGGGTGACAGTGACAGGGCAGCGACAATGAGAGGGATGACAGGAAGTCAGCATCTCCTCAAGCGTGAAGGAACTTGAAGGTAAAGAATGTGAAATTGACCTATAAATATTAAAGTACAAAGTCACCCCTTGAGCATGGGTAAGCAAAGTCTCTCGAAGGATATACAGTGGTTTCTAGGTCATTAGTATGTATTCATGCATTTGTGTATTTATAAACTTAAAAAACAAAATACATCTATCAGACTAGAAATTGAAGTGTTTCCCAAGATAAACATTCACAATGTTCTAGCTGAGGAGCAAGGTCTCTGTCCCAAAGACCTGAAACCATCTGATTCCAAAGGGAAGTTCATCTTATCATAGAGAAAATAAGCTAAGCTCCCTCTAACATGTGATTGTTTTCATTCTCTCCTCTTGTCATACATTATCAAGTCAAAGATTCAGTCCACTCGAAGATGAACAACATTTTGAGAGCCAAGTGTGGTGGTGCACATCTGCAATCCCAGCACTCTGAGAGGTTAAGCCAGAAAGATTCAAAGTTTGAGCCTGGCCAGACATTGTCTCAAAATTAAAAATAAAAAATAAAGAGCTGTGAATGTAGCTCAGTGTGAAGACCCTGGATTCAAACCCCAGTACTACTCCCCACAGAAGAATGAACAATATTTTCTATACCATTAAAGAAGAAAAACAAGCTGAAATTACACCACAATATATCTTTCTTACAATAGGTTTGTTTTATACTAAAGTGCTGGTTTAGGTTTGATTTTATATAGCTTCCTTTAACTTACCACCACCCCAAAATCTCCTCTCGCATGTTTCCCTTCTATCTTCAGCCCCAAAAGTGTGACCTGAGTGGGCTGCCTCAGCAGCTTTCACTGTGTGCTCCTCAGACCCTTGGGCCTCCATGAAATTTTTCAGGTAATGCATAAGGTCACAGCCTTCCTAAAATGAAGATAAGACATTATTTGTCTTTTCACCTGAAAGTCAGACATTTGTACGGATGATACAGAAGCAAAGACGGGTCATAGTGCTCTTGCCTTAGCAGGTGTCAAAGCAGTGGCAAAAAACAAAACAAAACAAAACAAAACAAAAAAAACTGTACTAATAGTCATTATATTCTGCACTGGCAGTCTTTATATTCTGCACAAGCAGTTTCAAATAAAAAATAAAAGAAAGGCCATTTTCAGTGAAGGATTTTCATGATTAAACAGCAGAAATAGGATGAACATTATTCAAGCTCAATTTCTGAGTCTTTTTACCATTCCATCTAATGAAATGGGTATAGGCAGGGAGTAGTTTTACCACATACCAAAGCAGATGGTTGGCTCCAAAATGAGCATTTCAAGATTGTGTAAGCTGCAAGGTGAAGTGCCCACTTTTCTCATGGAGCATCATTTGGAAAGAAGACGAACAGACAAATCATGGTTATGTAGAATTAGGTATTTGGTAGATATTTTATCAAATGTAACATAAGCCCATCACTTCCAGGAAAACAACCAACAGTATTTGCTGCCAATAGAAAAAGAATTATGCTTTCAAGCAAGCATTAGAAGTTTTGAAAACTTATGTTAACATGCAATTTTTTTTATATTATCAAATGTGTCAATAATTGGTAGCCCTCCATAATTCATTAAATCAGTAGATTCCAAGTGACCAAAGCATAAAACTAAAAATAATGCATCAATAAAAAGCACATTCAGCCTAAAAGGTAGATCAGTGAATTTTAATGTAGACAAGTGCTAAAGTTTGAAACATGAATGACCCCTAAAGGTCTATTTGTCTAAGGCTTGGTCCCCAGCCTGTGATGCTATTGAGAGGTGATGGGGCCTTAAGAGGTAAGTGGAAGAAATGTAGATGCTCAGGGGCTTCTACCGTTCCTCGTCCCCTTTTTTTCTTTCTGGCTGCCATGAAGCAAACCGCTTCCTCTGCCACACAATCCTACCATGCAGTACTGTGCTGCCATAGGCCCCAAGGCAACGGAGCCAGGCAACCGTGGCCTCAAACGTCTAAACTATGAGCCAAAATAAATCCTTCCTTTTTAAAAATTGATTTATCTCAGGAATTTGTCACAATGATAGAAAACTAACACACCAAGTACAAAATATGCATTGATACAATTTCAGATTCCACATTACACTAATCTTTAAATAAAACTATTTATCAAGCATCGGTGTTTTAAAAAAAAAAAACAATAACCATGACTATTTGAAAAGGCACTTACTTTTCCAACTATATATCTGTATGAGGCCAGACTTTCTTCCTACACTACACCCTAAACCAAACTAAACCAAAACAATATATCACAATATTTTGAATGATAAAGCCAATATAGAAATCTAGTTGTCCTCTACTGAACTAAACATTAGAGTGATTTTTGAATATATGAAATAGTGCTACTGTAGTGTACTTTTTTTTTAAAAAAAAGTATGTAGCTGTTTTACTAAGAAATGGCATTTTAATATGTTATAGATTTTTAATTTTTTTCAATATAATTAATAATGCTTTTAGATTCTTAGATTTCATTTCCAATATGGCAAATATCAATAGAGATAAGCCATGAAAACAAAAATTTGTTGGTGTCTTCAATAAAAGTTAAGCGTGCAAAAGAATCCTGAGGCCAAAAAGTTTTAGAATTGGTAATTCATTCTATCAGCAGTATTTCTATTTGTGGTTTTTAGCTAGGTTTGACCAATGAGTGGCCCTGGCAAGAGATAAGAGAGAGAAAAGAAAAGGAGGTGGGAGCATTTATTCATTTGTGTGGTTGTTCCCTCCTCCTCTCAGCATTTCAGCCTGTGGCTTTGTCTCAAATTTTCTCCCTCTGGCTTCTGGTAGCACCTCCGCACCAGGCTTAGCAGGGCCAGAGGCCTCATTACAATGATTCTGGGGTCTCCACCTGACCCACTATTCCTGTTTCCCTACTACATGCTTAGTTTACAGTTGGGTCTTATTTTCCATGGACTGTTTAAGCATTTTATCTTGTATACTCATAAACTGAAAAATACAAGTGAAATAAAAATCATGTCTAAAACTTCCTTACAGTACAAACTTGATTCTTCCTAATCATTCTTGTCCTGTGAGTCAAGGACGTTCTTTTCTATTCCCTGTGCCATCACAAACAGAGTGAGTTCACACTTCTAAAAAGAGTGATCTACATTTGTCTCTGGGATTTTCTCCCAAGACGCTGACTCATGCTGCAGGTTTTATCTGGCACTTTTGATTTCATGCTTTTGGAGACTTAAACAAGCTTCTTCTCGAATGCAGCCTGACCAATAGTGATAATAACATACCGCTAGCTAAAATATATCATAATTTTGAAGATGTTAAAATGTAATAACACGGTGTCTTAGAATCAATGAAATTAAGTGTTTTAATCTCATGCTCAACAAGTAATTTTCTAATTATTTGGCTTCAAATAAAACTTCATACATTCCCCAAATCCTTCTATTATTGCAACATGGGTTCATTCTTCAAGGTTACTTTAAAAATCAAGAACAACTTAAAAAATTATAAGGAATTTTGGAATTCTTGGGAATTACTATAGCTCTGTGACCAACTTCTACTTGGCGTGTTTGAACAGATGAGATGAGATCCACTTGTAATTTTGGGCAATATCATTCCTAGAGAACAGAAGGTTCCGCTCCCGAAGGTTTGAGCATGCCTGGCCCACCCCGGTGAGACTGGGGTCAATCCCCCACCCCAGGCAAACCCTAGGCTCCACGTGGGTCCCTCTCCACCCCAGAGACCCCAGTCTGGAGATGGATTCCACAGCAAGATTCTCATTAAATTGTTATCAGTTTTCACATAGTCTCTGACTCACCTTCCTCTCTCTCTCTCTCTCTCTCTCTCTCTCTCTCTCTCTCTCTCTCTCTCTCTCTCTCTCTCATATCAGATATGCCATTCTGGGAAGTCAGCACAACTGCTTATCTTCATTAAATTTATTCCCTTTCCCTCAGGCCTTCTCTTCACAATTAGCTTGCTACTGCCGCCTTACAACATCAATCACTGTCTCTCCATGTCCCTCTAAATCTCAGCTGCAGAAGCCACATTTTTCAATTTTTGTCAGTGCATTCCTGGTCCACCATAAAGCCATCATCTACAAAGCCTTCTTTGGCATCAATGTGCCTAAATTCATTTTTCATACAGTGAAGAAAGGTGACTACCGGTGAATCGTATTATGTCAACACAACACAATGCAAAGCAACATTATTTCTCACATTTATTCAGTGCTTACCAGGGGTCAGGTTTTATTATGTTAAGAATAGTACATAATTTTTATCATATAATCCTGAAAAAGAATAAAGTAACTAATGATGAACACTGAGGCTTAAAGAGCTTGGTAATTCAAAGTTGTGTACCTAACAGATCCAGCAGCTAGGATGGAGCCTGGGTTCTGCCTGCAAAGGGAATCCCAAGCTCTCCTTCCTTATTTACTGGTTTACTAGTACCCACGTCGAGCAGGCACTTTTCGAGGGCTGAGAGGCAGATACACAACAGAAAAGATGTGGCTCCCGTCTCTCAAGCTGCTGATGCTCCACTGGGGGAGAGCAGATCGATACACATAACAACACAAGCACCTGGAGGAATGCAATCTGCACTCCATGAACCCCAAACACAACTCCGGTGGAGCAGAGAGCTTGCAGATGGAAGAGAGCAGGCTTCAAGGAGGAACTGGCATTTGAACTGCCCTTGAGTGATGAGTAGAATATAATGAAGAGGTTGCAAAGGAGCAGAGAGTAGGCCAAACGTTTCGGGGTCCTAGGGAGGGAAGTAAGGGGAAGGCGAGAAAGAAAGAGCTATTTATTACCACTTGTCACTATTTGTGATTCCACTTCTTAGATTCATGGTCAGCCCAAAGTCAGAACTCCAAAAGGGCAGTCCCTTCCTCTCGCAGCAGTCCGCCAGTTCCCCAGCCACCCGCCGCTGTGCCCTAGCACCAGAGGCTGTCAGTTAATTCTTAAAAGTTCCTCCTGCCTCCTTTTTTGCAACACCACACTTCAGCTACACTCAGCCTGTCATTTCATCCTTCACACTTAACCTGTCGGAAAGGAGTGAGTCGTGCCGAACAATGCAGTTATCTCCCCCGTCTGTCAGAAGAGCCAGGGCCCTGCAGGGTCCCTGGGACCAGGGGTTAAAGAGCTTGCTTTTTTTTCCACAAAGAAATAAAAAAGAGTAAAAAATAAAAGCCCTAGTAGCCTGTCAGCAAATTTAACCCAATCCGTTTAGCTGGCACTGAGCACCTATAAGGCTGGATTGTGGGGTGGGGTTGTTAGGTGCCCCCAGCCCCACAGCAGCCACCTCACCTTTGTCTTATACTCAGAGCTTCACTTACTTAGTTAGTGTCCTCATTAAATATGTCAGATAACATTAGAAATAAGTAATTAAAAGGAACCAAGGGAATAAAATATTAAGGAAATAAAGTTGGAATGAAGCTGAAATGAAATGCATATCATGAAGTATATTCTTTGCTTACCAAAGGAAAGTGACACCTTTGTCCCCAATTTTCTAATATTCAATATTATTTCTACTTCATCATATAATTCTGCTTCTCAAAGATAAAATCAAACTACTTGTGAAGAAGAGAAACAATAGCTTGTCATGACAAAGTCACAGGCTCCTCTTAAGGGGCCCGGCACCGAGTGAGGTGATGCACTGGGCCTTCAGCCTCCTCTCAGAGACATTTGATGTTTCGTCTGATGATGGAATTGCCTGCTTTACTTAGGCTATTCCACAACTCCTGACCAGTATACACAAATCCCCAAGGAAACTTGACACTTTTGCAAGGATGCAAGAAACATTGCCCATAAGTTTATTCTGTGGATAATTGTCTCACTCATCAATGTGTGAAAAATGTTGAAATATTTGTAGATACTGTTGTGGTTATAAAATATACTGAATTTAAATTTGGTAGACGATATATGTAGTTGTATTTTCTCATTCTCTATTTGACAATAGCTACTAAGAGCATTATTATTGCCATAAGGTGAGAGTGTTCCTTATGACTTTGCTATGTGTCAAAGAATCTTATCTCCCAAAGCAAGACCTACATGAGCACATGGCCATTCGCAGCCACCATCCACTCTGAAAGCTTCTTATTTTTAATAGGTACTAATTTTATTATCTCCCTTTTTATGAGAAAACTGGAAGCACTTATCTGGAGGACTTAATAGATTGCTCATCTACAAGCCCTTCTCTCTAAATATTTCTCTCTCAACTAAGAGTTTGAATAGAGGACAAGAGAATCCAGATCTGCTGGCCTCGAAGATTGCCTGGCTTGGGGCACTTTCCTCTTGTGACTTACATTTGGAAAGGTGTGTCTTAACTGGCAGTTTATCCAGAGGATAATTTGAAAAGCTTTTGTGAAATTTGCAAAGCCTAATGGGAATATATATCTCATCTCCATTCTAAAGATAGACTAAGGCAGCATGTGAGAACAAAGATGAGTTATTCATCTTTATAACTACCTCCTCCTACATTATCCCCATAGAATAAAAAGCATATTGTATTCCAGAAGAATCCAAACAGCATGACCAAAATTGGTTTGACCCACAGTATTTTTAGTTGAGTAAATCCAAAATGTTTTCTTCACTATTTTAAAATGTCATTCATAGAAAACCTAATTTTGAGGTATATCATTTCCTGCTATTTCTTTCATTAAAAAAGTGCCCAAACTACTGAGTGAGGTGACTTGATATATGAAATTATTAAAAAAAAACTAATTAAGAATGAGTTGCTCACTACAAAATTGTTTTTATTTTAGTATGCTCAATCTGCAGTATCTCTGCTGCAATAATTAGATGACATGTCAAGTTGTCCACCAAGATTTTTCCTAGATCATGATATTGAAAACATAACAGCTTTATATAAAAGATTCGTTCCAATGTGTTATCAAATGATAAGAAACTAATTAAAATGAAGGAGAATGAGGACATAGCCATGCTTTATCTCACTGGAAAAGCTTTCTTCTTTGATAAAGGGACACTTCTAATCACTCTGAGCCTTGTGGAATATTTGGTTTCATTTTCAACACAAGCACCAGTAGCCGAGTGTCTGGCAGCAGGGAAGGAAAAGTACTTTGAAACGATTTACCCAGCTTTTCATTCAAAAACCAAAAACTAATGAACATCTATAAAAATAACAAATAATTTTATATTATTCATGATTGGTTTCAGTACAAAATACTTCCATACAATAGCACTCTAGCTACTTCTTCCTTATCAAAAATATCTTGAGAAACTCAGACTTGGTTAAGAAATAAATTGGTCAATAGATTAAATAGGAAGTCTTTTAAGTACAAGTTTTATTTAGGGGTTAAAAAAACAGAACCTATTACATTTTTGGACCTTACTAGTTTGTGTCATATCTATGCAATAATTTGCTACAGTCAAATAGTCTAAAAGGGGTTTGGTCTACCATTCTGCATGTGCACTAAACAGTTTAGGCAGACATAAGTAGTATTCCTGGGTGACTTACCTAATCTGCACATTATGGTCACACATATTGGGAAAAATAGTCAATTAGAAGTGACATAACTTGATCCAGACAGAGCTCAGAACTATGAGGTAGAACTTGAATCTTCTGAGGTATAGTTAATGGTTCCAATTTGAATACTGATTCCTATGCATTGCTTCCCTCCTTTGTCAAAAATACAATAGTACTACCACAGTGAGATAATACTTCATAGCATTAAGATGAAATGAAAAAGGCAGGATATAAGAATTAACAAAGGTGTGGAGAAATTGGAATCCTTGTGCATGGCTTTTAGGAATGTAAAATGGTATAGACAGTGTAAAGATAGTTTTATATTATCTCAAAAGATTAAATATAGAATTATAATATGATCAAATAATTCTAAATATATATCACCAAAAATTTAAAGCACAGGCTTAAAACAGATACTTTTATATCCACCAACATTCATACAAGCATCATTTACAATAGCCCAAAAGAAAAAAACTCAATATCCATCAACAAATTAGTATAAGGCTGGGAACATGATTCAGTGAAATAGCACTTGCCCAGCCTGGGGGCAGCCCTGGGTTTAATTCCTAGTACCACAAAACATTGATATAAAATCAAAATGTAGCATATCTATACAATGAAACATCATTTAGCCATAAAAATGAAATTCTGATACATACTATAACATGGATGGACCTTAAAAACATTATGCTAAGTGAAATAAGCCAGACACAAAAGGACAATCCCTGCATGGTTGCAGTCATATGAGGTATGCAGGAAAAGAAATTTCCTAGACACAGAAAGTAGACTAGAAGGTACCAAGATACGAGGGAAATAGTAAATAAGGAGAAGAGAGTCTCTGTTTGGGATGATAAAAATGTTCCAAAAATTGATGCTAATGATAGCTAAACAATTTTGTGAATGTGCTGAATGCTAGTGAATCATACATGTAAAATGACTAAATAGTAAATTGTATGTTATGTATATTTTACAGTTTCTTTTTAAAAATACAACACTAGAAACCACCATGTCCACTCCTCACTTCCCTCTCACTACCACACACACAAACATACATACAACCCATGATCCTATTAACTTTTGGGGTATCTAACCTTATAGCCACAAAAGAACACCCTCCAAAATCCCTGGAGCTGTCTATCCTGGAAACTCTGGCAAATTCCCAGTGAGGACAGGCATGTCCCTGACAAAAACCCTGTGATGTTGCCCAGATAAAGTTTTCAGGAAGCCATTGGTAGGCTCATTAGCAGTAAATAAGTTGTTTTGAAGCAATAGATTAAATTTAGTATTGGCAAGAATTGTGAGGTTTAATTAGATTACAGGACAATTAGGATATAAAAGTATGCACCAGGAGACCATAATGTTAAAGGCAATAAATCAAACACATAAGCTTAAATATGACACGGTTTCTCTTGTATGAGAAACTCAAAATATAAAAGAGAGTAAAACAAATGACAGATAATAGGAAGACAGATCTTTTCCAAATGTGAAGGGGTCAAGAGATGGAGGGAGGGGATAAGAAGCAGGTGAAAAAAATTAATATGTACTATGTACATGTACCAACTCCCCACAAGCAATACTGCAAACATGTACTAATAAAAAATAAAAATTGAAGAAAAAGAAGAAAAAGAGTATGCATCAGATAGAGTAATTTAAATCTTGAAAAAACCTGAACATTATTGGTCAAAAAAAAACTGGGGAACTTGAAATAATGGGAATAGTTTCCCTCTACATACCCACCAAGACTTCTAATTCCTACTCCTACAAAAATTTAATCCTAAAGAAAAAAATTATGAACCAATGAACAAAAGCCTCTATTAAGGAGCTACTTTGGCCTGAGCAAATAGGTCTTCAGTCCTTCCTAGCAGCATTGGTCTTCAGTTCTAGGACCTAAAATAAAATGATCTACCATCAACTAGTCCTAGAGCTATTAGTGACCACCCCACTGCTCAGACCAATGGCTGCCCCATCATATCCCTGCCCCAGGTAAAACAGCTATGTGTTCTTTGACTTCCCCAGCTCTCTACCTACCATGGGGTAGGCAACAGATTAGGGATCCAGCATTAGTGTCAACAAAGCAGGTAAAAGTACAAGGGCACTACTGGGTACTGTGTTTTCTTGCCTTTACAAAAGATGTTTTCTGGTAAGACATTAAATAAATAAGAACTTAGTTACTCCCTCCAGAGTATATAAATATTCTGGTACAGTTTGAAGTATTTGTCTCCCACTTGATTTCTCTGTTTCTCCCACTTTCTTGGTCACAGTGAACCAGGAGCGAGCTCTCCCACCTGCATCACCATATTCTGTGTTGTGTTAACTGGCACCATAAGATCTCTCGATGTGTAGGAAAATTCCTACAGTCAACGACAACATCAGCACTGGAGGAAGAGAACTTCAAATCATCAACTACTAGAGCCTGAATAAGCCAACTTCCTCACTTTATAAATGAAGAAATCAAGACAATGGAAATGGAAAAGACCTGCCCAGGGCTACTCTTGTCATTTGAGGGACTGACCTTTGGGGGGTCTCTGCTCTTGGTTTAGTGAATTTTCTTCAAGAACATGCTTCTGCTCCAGATACAGGAAAAACTGGTAGCCTTCTGCAAAGCATTCGTGTTTTTTGTGGATTTATTTAATTTGAAAGATGGATCTAGGTAGGTAAAAAAATGTGTTTTTCTTAAGAAAATGCTGTTTACTTGAGTCATCCCTCAGGATAGTGGCCTCCATTTAAATGATTCATGTCATGAGAGCCATTACAGTCTTGAAACTAAAAATGTCACTGGACAACAATGTATTGAATTTTACTTAAAACAGGGAAAATGAAAATTGTTTCACAATGATATTTTCCTATCCCTTTGTGGCTGGGAACTGATACACTGTACCTTAAGAAATTCCAGTTGGCAGCATTCAATTCTGTTTTAAAAAACAAAAAATTCACTAGTAATGCAGATTTGACTAGTAATGTGGGTTTGCTCAATGGTTTGTTTCCCACCCCAGTGGAAAATCTTCTCTCCAGAATGTCCTATGTTACAACTAGAAAAAAGATTGGATTCCAGTCCAGACTTCGCCTTCACTACCTCTGTAATCCCGGAAGAACCACTGGTTTTTCTTGGGTTTTATCATCTCTGACTTTGATAGCAATTTCTACCCTCGTCTATCTCATAATGGATATTATGTAAACGAACTGTAGTAGTGAACAAATTGTGTCAATTTCAGTAACTGAATTGGATCAGCATAGTTCTGGGTGTGGCCGAGGGGATTTACTGAAAACAGAAGACTCACCCTAGGTGGGCTTGTCGCCTGACTGGAACAAAAGGGAAACAAAGAAAGAAGTCTCTCTTCTGCTTCTTAGGAGGAGTGCCCATCTTCACCTTCATCTTGGACATCGTCTCCTGGCATCTAGCACAGACCATTCAGCCTTCCATTGTGGACCCTTCGGCCCCTGATACAGACTCGCACAGGGCACCACAGTGAGCTCCAGGCCTTCGACTGAATCCTTCAGCTCTCCATGCACAGAAAGTCCTTTTGCACTTCTCCACACCTGACTCTGTTGGTTACCGTTGTAAACTGATCTTGTAAATCTTATATATTTGTATATATCTTGCATTAAATCTGTTTCTCTAGTAAGCACTGACTGATACACAAAGATTTACTAATTTATTCAAAATGATTTAAAAAAGTAAAGTGCTATAAACATTTAAGAAAATAGATCTTTTAACTGCCTCCTCACAGAAAGCCTGAGAAAATTACTTCCGTCACAGAAAGTTCTATCTGTATGGTGAGGTAGATTCCTCGGGTAGAGAACACAAGGACCTATAACAATTTGCTAATGAAATCACCCTGTACGTAAGGATTTACGGAAGATGAGTTTGGACTGAGGGTGGTATTTGGGGACAGAAAAGTAGCAAAGGGACAGAGGTAGGTGGTGGAAAGCAGTAACGTGGTATGTCTGGTAAAACCACCTTTTACTCTAGGAAGAGGACTGGGGAACAAAACTGAAGAAGGGAAAAGGGAAAATATGGAACATCCACTAGTGAAATAGCAGGAACATTAGGAGAATCGGGATAAGAGGTAGATGAATATCTCCTTATGAAGACTCCCTTTTTTTGCCACTTCTTGTCTTTTATACCTATGTGAACTGGCAATTTTAATTAGTAAATATTTATGGAGAAGCAACTGCTGCATGCCAAGCTCTGTTCCAGGACTTGAGGAAATTAATAAATACAACATGAAGTCTTTGGCTACACGGATCTTACTTTTTAGGAGCAGGTAGAGTGAGGAGGAGAAGGAAATGAGCAATAAATACACAGAAAATTAGACTGATAAATCCAGAGAGCAATAAATACTATAAAACAAAATATGGCAATAAGATATAAAATGACAAGTAACAGAAATGGCACTAAATTAGCTTGAGTTATCAAAGAAGACTTCAAGGAAATAAACTCCCAATTCATTTAGTTAAATGCAATAAAACCCCAAACTATATTAAATATAACAGAGATTTTATTGATCCAAGCAGATAGATAGGGTACTGAAGTAGCTGAAGGATCAAATGAGTAACTGAAGGGTCTCAGACATTGGGGCTTCTAAGATGGGGGATCAAACTTAGAGAACACAACCTTTCCACCTTTGATTTTTCCTAGTCTTGGCAGCATGCGGTTCACATACTCTCATTTAGGCAAACCTAGTGGCAAATACAGTGTCTTTTCCAGAGGAGATCTCACCACCCAAGGAAACAGTGTTATTCAGATCTGAGTAAGAAGGTTGCCCCATGATGAGATGGTACTAGCGGTGGGAAATGACTGGGAAGTTGGAAGATAGAGCAAGTCACCATAAGCAAGGAGCCATGAATTCTATGGCCAACACATTTGCCACTAGAGTTTACTACAGTGTACCCTTGACTTCCCAGCAGACCCAATGTACTCTTCTCCCTTGTCATTAAATTCAAAAATGCCCACTTAACAAAATGCCACTATCCCATATATACTAGGAAGCTCATCCACCCTTTCCAGAGGCATAGCCAAAAGACCTCATTTGCTGTATCCATCCCATTTTCTCATAGTCTTGAAAATGATAAATGCATCTACTGCAACATAGGAGTAGCTAACACTAACATCTACAATAAAAACATCCATTTGGAAAATACAGAAAGGAGAAGCAACGCCAGCTACCTCTGGTCCATACTGCACACGGGATATTGCTGAAGCAGAATCTTAAGCACTTACCTCCCTGCTTGTAGAATAAACCCTGGAATGACCTTTTTGCCTGACCCTGGCTACCTGACCACAGCCACTGCCCTCTTTGTGTACATTTGAGGCAGAATTAGGATTTTCTGCTGTCACAGTGTTTTAGTTACTTTTCTCTTGTTGTTGGGACAGAATACTCGACACCCAAAATTAGGGGAAGAAAAGTTTATTAGCTCACAGTCTGCAGAGGTTTCAGTCTATAGTCTGCTGGGTCCGAGGCAGGGCAGCATGGCAGAGGCAGGGTCGACCGGCATGGCAGACCGGCAGCAAAGTAAAGTCAGGAAATGCAAGGAATGTATGCAAATAAGCAATGCAAATAAGCAGCTAGTTAGTTTCTTCCTGTATCTTTTATCTAGGCTACCTGCCCCCAGGGCGGCCCGCACTCCCACCCCCAATCTCAGTTTCACATCCTTGATCCCAGCAGAACCATGCCAAACCGATCAATGGATCAATTTAGTAATCACACACTCTAGATCCAGCTATCTCTTACCACATGAGGCTTTAGGGGGACATTTAGACACAAACCATAACACACAGTAATTTACCCACTTCTTTTTGGTACCATTATAGCTGTGTAAAGGCCTTACGGGTAGATTAGTTGTAGGACACCCTTTGCTGGCCTTCAGTGTTCTTTGTTAGCATAATACCCTTAAAATCCCACCCTCTACTTCTTAGTCACTAACACCAGAAATGTCAAAACATGACTCTTAAGTCTGGCCTGGTAACAATTTCAGTATTTACTCGGACTCTACAAGTATTAAGAATCAGAACTTCAATTTAACCATAGAAACTAAGGATATGGCTGCCTTTACCCAGATGATTTTCTCTATCTTCCTAAAAGATAAGTGTACACTTTAATCCTTAAATGGACCAATCCAATTCACTTGCAAGAAATAGAAAGTAAGCTCATACCGACTTAAAAAAACAATATTCTATTGGCTTCCTAACTGGACTGTACCCCGGGGAAGACCGTGGAGAAAAGAAAGAGACGCCAGAGTCAGAATCTTAGAACCGGGCTCCTACCCCATCTGATTGGCTTCACCTATGGCCTCTTTCTGAGAATGCAGACAAGAGGCGTCAGTGGTCCCATAGCCAACCTCCCAACCCAATAACCCTATGAGAAGGCAGTATACTTTCTTCTCATGGCAATCCTGGGAAACAGCCACAGGCAGCCATGCTCAGGCCCTGTTCTCACTTTCCAGTCGACATGGGTAAGGGTGGAGTCATAGGAAGTTAGCAGGACAAAAGACAGTCTGTTGATCAAATACTATTGCCGGTGTTGTCCACTGCTGTCTACACTCATGTATCACTAAAAAAGATACTGTAGTGCTCCACAATTAGTGCGAATTGATACTACCACAAAGTTAGGTTAGTTCTTTTGGGTTTCAATGGGATATTAAGGAACTAAACCTGAGTTTCCATCACAAATTTCTTTTTCTTTCTTTCTTTCTTTCTTTCTTTCTTTCTTTCTTTCTTTCTTTCTTTCTTTCTTTCTTTCTTTCTTTCTTCTGTCCTTCCTTCCATCCTTTCTCTATCTTTTGTAGTGGGTATTGAACCCAGTGTCTTTGCACTGAACTTCATCCCCAACCTTTTTTTTAATTTTTTTTTTAATTTTGAGAGAGGGTTTTATTTATTTATTTATTTTTATTTTATTTTAAGTTGATACATTTCCCAGACTGGGCTCAGTCCTAAAATATTCCTGCTTCAGCCTCCCAGAGTCCTGGGATTGCCATTATGTGCCACCGCAACCAGGTTCATTCTTTCTTTTATTTGATGAATATTTATTATGTTAGTACTATTTCCCAAGCATTCAGTTATATGCTGGCTATGTTTCAATGAAAGGTAAAGGACCCGAGTTTGATCCCCAGCACCAAAAAAAAAAAAAAAAAAGAAAGGTTAAAAACACACTCTTCCCCTTCGTAGATGGAGAGTCATGAATTAAACAAGTAATTCCACAAAGTGAAGTAAGTAGCATATGTAGTTGATTCTTAAAAAAAAAAAAGACATAATAAGACTATCTAATATATTCTAGGAGTAAAACTGGAGGAGAATTGTTTAGGGAAGATTTCTGAGTAGTAATATTTTACTTGATTATATAAGATGAGTCCAGAATGACGTCAATTAAAATATGTAAAAGCCCAATGGCAAAAAGGTCATGGCACATGTGGAGAAATGGAAGATGCCAGAGAGATCTTGCCTTTCTATTTTTGGTCAATAGCGTTCTTTTTGTTTGACTTCTTCTGAAAGGATAAAACACTCAAGCCTGTCTCTTTCCATTTGTCTCTACTGTTTTTGTTTCCAGGCATTTTTTGCTACCCCCAAAGCTAGAAATAGCCAAATGGGAAAATGTTGCACTTCGGGAATCAATGGAAGTAGCTAAAAAGGCTTATTTTCCATTCACCTTCAAATCATCATTTCACGTAAAGTCTTATCTGCTTCTAAGTGGCACAGTTCCTTCAGTGTGACCATGAAATGGCCCCTAAGTCTGAGAACAGCAGATAGGCAATGACAGCTGGCATTTTCCCTAGAAATTGTTGGTCTTGCCTCAAATGTGACTTTTCCTGAAGCAGCTTGAGGCTCATCAGAGCAGTTGACCTGTATCAGAATTGTGTCCCATCCTCTATCTCTTTGCTAGTTATGATGTGAGCTGTTACTAAGCTTGTCCATGTCATTAAAGCCATGCATAAAAAAAAAATTGTGCATGACTAAAATGAATAATCTATTATCAGATGCATTTCCATAATTAAGTTTGCTGCAAAAAATTGGCAAAGCACAAACTGACAAAATGATATTGCATATCGACCACAAAGCCTGGAATGTGATTCTAGAAACACACGATGAAGTCAGAGCTCTGTGTGCATGGATTAGATAAATGTATCAGCTCGGTGGCTGAAGAACAAACTACGCACTTAGAATTTTCAAATGTAGCTGCTTCTTTTGTACAGAATAAGAGGACTTCTGACCAGGACTAAGGGCTTGGGAGAGGCAGTTTATACCAACTATAAGAAGCAAGGCTGGTTGTCCAGAGATCTGGGGCCTAAATTCAGTAAGATCTCTAATGTTTTGTGGCCTCTAGCCAGAGACATGATGGAGTGCTTTGCTTCCATTTCTTCATTTTTAAAATGGTCTAATGGTGATTTATTATGCAACATGTTGCAAAAAGCAGAGAAAGAAAATTTCCCACTGTGGCAATACAAGCAGCCACCAGATGCCCACATGTTGACTCTGGAGTGAATGGCAGCCACAGGTTTGCTGGCTGGCCTGCAGGGACCCACCCAGTGCCAGAGCAGAAGAGTTACTTTTCTGCCTTTTCTTCCTGCCTGTCTCTCACGTCGCAAAGCAGCAGCTGAGCAGCAGCAGATGCCTGAGACTCCAGCTCAGCATTCCTGGTAAGGGAGCTTTCAAGAAGAGACGGGTGAGAAGCACGGAGCGGGAACCCAGAAAGCCAGAAACAGAAGCATCTCAGTCCAGGAGGAAAAACTTTCAGCACAAAGAAAACCCAAGTTTTCTATATTTTCTTTTCAACTTGAGCCTTTCTGCAACACCCACAGAAGGAAGAGGCAGCAGGCCAAGATTTATATTACCACTCTTTCTCTTTGGTTTTGTGAGGACAAATTCTACTCGATGTGAGCATGATTTATCTGTGACATCTGTCCTCACTGGTTACACGGGAGACCGGAGCTAATTTGATTTCTTTCTCCTTGTCATGCTTCCCACTGAAGCTGCTTTCTAGGTCAAAGAAGATGCCTCTCAAATACAAAGACCACTTTTCTATCGATGCTGCACAGTATTTGCACATCACGGATTCAAATGGTGCCATTTTATTCACAATGGTTTGTTAAGCAGGCTTTGATTTGATGAAAATGGCTTTATGAGAGTTTTGTTAAAAGACTTATTACCTTAAACTCAATGAACTAAATCAAGTTGCAGTCTTCTGAGGTGGAAATATGATCCTCTGCACTGTGATTAACTCTTAGGTACCGTGCAGAAGATCTTAAGGAAGCACAAGAAGTGGAAGGGCTGGTGGTGATGACAGGGAGTAGCGGGTCTGTTCCAACCGTGCGGCAGGTGAGGGGAAAGGCAAGGAGCAGAGAGCCAACTACAGAACTGGAGGGCTAAGCGCTGTCCTCTCAGCCCTTCAGAGTACATCTGTCTCGTTCAGAACGAGCAGGCATCCCAACAAGGTCTCCTGTGTCTGCTCACAACCACGAACAGAAACAACTAGAAATAGCTAAAGAATTGGAATAGGAGAAATAAATGGAAGAAAAATAGAAATGATTATGAAAAACATGGGAATGAAAGAAAGAAAAACAAGTAGCTTCTCCCTTTTTTTTTTCTTTTTTTACTAGCTCCAGGTATTAAGAAGGGGAAAGAAAAGCAAACTTATGGCAGCGAAAGGTAGGAAAGGGGCACAGTCATGTTAAGATTTGCCATGAAGATCTGAAGAGATATGAAACACTTCCTAGCGAGATGTTACATGGTAGGAATACCTCTGGGAGGGACTCTTGAGACTTGAGTGCTATAATTCAAATCCCTGGAAATAAGTCACTCAATGCGAGCCACAGAGCATCAGACAAAATGGATTTTGAAGTTAGTAGTAAAAGAAAAATGAGCCAATGAGAGAATTTCCTTTGAAAGCTAAGGTTAAAACATGTTTTTTTCTCCTCAGGGAGCCACCGATTGCAGAGGAAGCATTGTGACTATTTTCAAAGGTATGATGATGGACTGGCAGTTTCAGTAAAATGGTGAGAGACCCTTGTAATCTAAATTGGGGAATAAAAAACTGAAAAGAAACATGGGAAATATTTACCAGATACTTTCAATTAAAGAGTCCAAAATTTAGAGGTGATATTAAAATTAGTAAATATATACTAGCGATGCTACTTTAAGACAATTTGAAAGCTTTGTATGGACAAGAGAATATGTTTCTGATGTAAAAATATTTTGCAATAACCTGATCCCTGTGTATAAAAACCAGCCTAAAGAGAGAGAAGATATTGAAAGACTGAAGCAAGGGGCAGACCGATCCAGGACAGTACAAAGTGAAAATTGTTTAGAGATTTACACACATAAGCCTGTCTTGGGTAGTAGGAAGACTGGAGGATCCCTGCACTCACAGGCAGCAGGAGAAAGAAGTTCATATACTGTATTCACACACACACACACACACACACACACACACACACACACTAAGTTTACAGGATCAGAGGCAGGAGAATACATACTTGGAAGTAGACCACTGGGGATGTGGCTTTGAACAATGTATTTATCTCCCCACCCCTTCCTGAATGCCAAAATGCGTACAGATTTCCATCTGCATGGCCATCTACATGCTGGAAAGTCGGGGAATCCAGCAACTGCTCAATCTAAGAAGATGGAAGCCCAGAACAAGAGGGACCAAGCATACAGCACCAGTCCAAGAGTGAAGGCCTGGAAGATTCCTGAAGAGTACCTGGTGTTAGTCTGCATTGGAAGGGTGAAGATACTGGAGTGTGATGTCCAGGTGATGGCAGCAAAATATGGCCTCAGTCAATCAGAATGGAATCCTTAAAATGCACACGACTTTCTTCTTGCTCTTTTATTCCATCCAGCCTACAAGCCTCTTTGTCGCTGTGGTAGACAATCAAGGTGCATCTTCCCTTCCTCTGTGTGATGGCTATATGTCAGTCATCTCCAGAAACCATTCACAGACACACCTGAAAATGGGCTTTGCTAATCCAGTAGGTATTGCTTAATCCATTCAAGTTGACATATCATGATTAAAGGTCACACATGCTAAGTCAGACAAAGGTGAGATCTGGCCAATAGGAATATACCTGAATTTACTCAAAAAAACTTCTAACATGTCAAACATCAGTTAAGAAATGGTCCAGGCATCTATGGCCAGCACAAAACACAAAACAGTTGGCTGAATGTCTTAAAGATTATTTATCCTGTAAGGTTTGGAATGTGTCCTAGGGTCACCCAGTCGGCAAAATAGTGCTTACGACCGAGTTAGCTTTCATTGCTGTGACAAAACAGCTGAGAAAAATAGCCTAAGGGAGAAAGATTTATTCTGGTCCAGAGACTCAGAGGCTCCAGTCCGTGGCCCATTGACTCCATTATTTTAGGCCTGTGGTGAAGCAGAACACAGTGGCCAGAGGGCACAGCAGAGGAAGTTTGCTTACCTCTCAGTACCCTTCAGTCACGATGTTTCTGCCTGGGAGCCAGCCAACCATGGAGTGAATCCCTTGGAGCAATAAGTAAAATTAAACATCTCCTTCTTTAAATTCCAGGTGTTGGGTATTTTGTCCAGCAATGAGAAAGCTGACTAATACAGAAAACTGGTTTCAAGAAATGGGGTCGTTGCTGTGACTATATCTGACCATGTGGTTCAGGAGTTTTGGAACTAGTTTACAGAAACAGTTTGGAAAAGTTTGGATGTTTGGGCTACAATGATTTCAGCAGAGACTGATGGATAATTCTGGTTGGAGCACAAAAGAGCAGATTGCTGATAGGCATGCAGAAAGTAAAGGCCAGGTTTCGTGAGGTTTCAGCTGGGAAATATATTCCCTTGTCCAAAGATTTTATATGAGGCTGAATTTAAGGATAGCAGACTAACTCCACCTGGCAGAGGAAATTTTATAGCAGCCCAAAGTTCAGGCTGTGTTATGGGTACTGCTGGCTTCTTTTGGTCAGATGTATAGTAAGAATCAGGAGCAACAGGCAGAGCATAAAGATTTGAAACACTTAAATTTTGGCCAGAAAAGAAGCAACTGTAAATATGGGGCCAAGGGAGAGATTTGGATGGGACAAGAAGAAAGATGCTTTGACATCACCTCAGGAATTGGCAAGACTCTACTTATTGCAGACGGAAGGGAATAAAATCTTAAACTTTTTCTTTGCGAGGAGAGCCCCTAGGCTCTACTCAAGAAAAGTCATGCAAGAAATTGGTTTTCTGGGATTAATTTCACCATGCTCAGCCATCCAGGCACCCAGAGGCCAGAGTCCATTGCTGCTATGGTACAAAATACAAGGAGCCCTGTTTACTAGTTTCACTGGCAACAGATCCCGACTTCATTCATATGATGCTACTTTTACCAGCAGGCAAAATACAAGAAGTGTGAGGCCAGGCAGGTTTCCATCCAGATTTCAAAGGAAAGACTATGGAGGACTTTGGAGGCTGGGCAATATGTACCTGAAAGGGGAGTGCATGAAGCTATGAGAATGAAGTCAAAGGTGCAGTGGAGACCCCAGGGAGTTAGAGATACCAGGAACAGGGAATGTCTGCCCAGGAAAGCCACTGGCTGTGGGAGGAGCCAGTCTGAGAAAAGCCATGTGGGTTGCAACCAGGAAGGCCACAGAAGTGGGGCCACCCAAGCCTTCTAGAACACACATCTTACCACCTCACGCATCAGCTGCTGAACATGTAACCGTGGCTCTTAACATTTGCCCTGCTGGATTTTGGTCTTGCTTTAGTTTGATTCTTTTCTATTTCCCTGTTTTTCCTTTCTGGAATGGGAATATTTATACTGTGCTTTGTATTTGGGGATTGAAATAGCTCATTTTTGTATTTTACTGAAGTTGACAGCTAAGAGTTTGCCTTAAGTCTCAGAGAAGACTTTAGAATTAGAGTTTTGAGCAATGCCGGGCCTGTTTTGACTTTAGCAAGGGCATTAGCTTGTTTTCAGTTGTATGGGGATGGTTACATAGGCAGTATTATGACCTTATGTGTATTTGGAAATTAAGTACAGGACTTAATCCATTAAGAACATGTGTTTGGGCCTCAAGCTGATAAAAGGTCAAGGAGAATGTGACCATAAAACTGGATCGTCTACCTAAATGGGAGTAACTTGGGAGATTAGTAGACTGCACTTCTTTGTATGTCTGGGTTGTTCATGAAGGTGTGACCTTGGGGTCTATATCTGATCCCTGCCACCTTCCTCTCTGGTGTTATTCTCCTACTTTCCTTCCTGGACACCATGACCTAAACAGCTTTACTTAGCCACACTCTTCAGCTCGGATGTTTCTGCCTTGGAACCAGCCAACCATGGGCTGAAACCTCTGAAAGCATGAGGCAAATAAATCACTTCTCCTTTGACTTAAAGTAACAGATATTTTGTCCAGCAACAGGAAATCTGACTAATACACTCCAAGAAATGTAGCCAGTGAGAAAATCCTACAAGTGGGGTGGCTGGATGTATTTTTTCAGAATACAACTATGTATTCTGTGATTTAAATTGATATCATTGATACACTAGAATAATTTCTGTTTACCTAAGCCTTTTGTAGATCTTACTACCCTCAAATACCATTAAGGGATACTTTTTGTGCAAATTCAATCCTCTTCTAGATCAAACTGAAAAGCAAAGACAGAATGGCTACAGGAAATATGCATAAGGAAAGTAAGGCCCTCACTTGGGAAGAGAACTTATATCCCTACAACATCGTGGGAAGGTGAGCCCAGGAGGATCCATCAGAACTTGTGCTCACAAGGTATCGATGAGTAGTTGAAGTGATTTTAGTAGTTGAAGTAACTTGTCCTCTGTTAATTTTATTTGTTAACTTGGCCACTGCTTCCCAGATATTTGATTAAACATTATCTGGGTGTCTCTGTGAGAGTATGTCTGGAAGTCATTTATGTTTGAATAAGTAGGCTAAGTAGAGTAAATTGTCATTCTTAATATGGATGAGCTTCATCAAATCTTTTGCAGGCCTGAACTGAACGAATAGGCTGAGTAAGTGAGAATTCAATCTCTGCCTATCTATAAGCTGGAGCGTTGGTTTTTCTCTTGTCTTTAGACTTACATCTGAAGCTGATGCCATCAGCTCTCCTGGGTTTCCATCTTTCTAAATGAAGATCTTTGACATCTCAGCCTTCGTAATCACATGAAACACTTCCTTAAATACTTCTCTCTCTCTCCCTCTTTTCTTTTTCTTTCACCTTCAATTTATTTATTTATATATGTATAATAATATGTACAATTATTTTATTAAAATACATCATGAATTACCTTATATTAGATGTCAAAGATATAGATAGAAGTGGGAGAGAAAGTGTGTGTGTTACTTAAAATCCTGCATTCTTAGGCAATTTTACAAACATCCTACAAAGTACTTAGACAAACCTAGATGATATAGCCTATTACATACCTACACTATATGGAAAATATATGTAGTGCAGCCTACTGCTTCTAGAGCTATGACAAACAAAACAACATGAGACTAAATCAAGCACAAGAGAAAATATAACAAGAGATAGTAAACATGAGATGTTTGATGCGGTTGCTGGTGTAATAGGATGTTTGATGCTGTTCTGTAGTAAACAATTTTTAATATAAGTGAAAGAATTACATTCTAAAATAATAATAAAATTACAGTATGATAAATGCATAATCCCATGATAATCACTTATTAACATTACCACTTATCATGTACTCTCTCTCTATATATATAAAAAACTATAGTTTTTATGTGGCTGGAAGTGTGCTGTTTATTTACACCAGCATCACCACAAACATGAGAGTAATACATTGCACTACAATGTTACAAAAGCTACAATGTCAGTAGATGATAGAAATTATTTTTAATTGACACATAATAATTGTTTATATTTATGGGGATGATAGAAATTTTTCAGCTCTATACTAATTTTATATACTGTCTTAGTTACTTTCTCATTGATGAAAGAAAATACTTCTTACCTACAGTTAAAGGAGGAAATGTTTATTTTAGCTCACCATTTGTAGAGGTTTCAGTCTATAGTCCACTGCCCCCAAGGCAGGGTGACATGGCAGATGGGTATGACAAAGGAGAGAAATAGTCTGTGACATGGCACAGAGAAAGAACTGAGTGCTTAAGGCAGGAGATGGGAATATATATATATATATATTTTTTTTTTTCAGACTACACCCACAGTGACTTACCTCCTCCCACCAGGCTTCACCTCCCAGCATCACACCCAGCTATTAACCAATCAGTGCACTAATCCATCGTAACACAGTCATGATCCAGTGTCATATAACCATGATCTAGTCACCTCCCAAAAACTCCACCTATGAGTATATGAGGCTTTGAGAAGACAACCAGATATAAGCCACAACATGAAACTACTCTCATCAAAGCAGTTCATGGTTAATTGAAATATTGTTATGCAGCTCACAATTTTATATATATACATATATGTGTGTGCATGTGTGTAGGTGTGCGTGCATTCAAAGAGGAAGAAGGGAAAGTACATATACAGAGAATTATTTGCACATATTATTTTCAAAATAAAATATATTTATATATAAAGTAATACAGAAGTATATAAAGATGTAAGGATAAATCTTGGTGATTCTGTTTCTCTGGAGAACCTAAACTAAATCACTCTCTTCCTTTTGAATCTTTGTGCCTACAAAGGTTACTCTCATAGAGTTTTCACAGGAGCCAGCCATGGTTAGGAGAGCTCGCCAGAGCACTTGAATGACTTGGGATCTCATTCTATTGGCCCAATTTTATGTAGAGAGGACAGGTGGACCAAAAAAAATTGGAAGATAAAGATTTCGGGAAGAGTTAGAGGAATATAAAGAAAAAATGACAGGTTTGAAAAGGGAAATAAATAAAAAGAAGAAAGAAAACACTCTAGGCCTAAATAAGAGCTACCATGAAAATATAGTAAGGGAAAATTTGTTCTTGCAGAACAAAGTAGACAAAAATACATCGGTGGGCATAGCTTTGCCAAAATTCAGGGAAGAAAGTGCAACAGAAAGAAAAGAGGCAGCAGGATTAACATAGAGAAAGACCAAGGCCAGTAAGATCAGTTGGTCTTTATAGATGGAATTCCAAGTTTAAAAGAATTGGACTGTGTAGATCTAAGGGGCGGGAGGTTCGGAGGCACAGTAAAAGAACAAGAGAGAAGAGTGTTTAGAGTAATGCTTGACAGAGTATGATCAGTCACCTCAATTTGGGATAAAGAGAATTCAAAATAGGAACATGTAACACAAATAGCAAAGGAATTCAATAGGCACAACATTTTCTCTATGGCGCTCCAAGAAGAAAACACTAACGTAATTTCTGTGGAAGCAACAAGGTGGGACATGAAAAGGGGAATTTACTGTTCCCCAAAGACTATATTGGAAGCTCTTCAATTCTTAATAACATGGCTTAGGCTTAGTTCTCATAATGGTAACAGAAAACAAGCAATTCAGGCTGGCTTATTGAAGAGAAAAATTCTATTAAAAGGGTATTAAGTAATACATTGAACCCAAAGATAACCAGACTTGGGAGGCATTTGAAACAGTAAATGGTAACTAGGAAACTGAGCCATGCTTTCTCTCCATCCCTGATTCTCCCTGAACATTATTTTTCTTTCCCTGAAACAGAAGGTGGATGGAAGATGACTGTTCCATAGCTTCATGAGTGAACGTCGGCTCATTTCAAGACTCCCACACAGGCTGACTCACAATGGAAAATCATGACCAGCTCTCTAGACCACATCCTTTGACACAGGGGCATTCACACAATAGGAAGTTGTCCACAAAGACTCTCTCCCTACAGGTGGTAATAATTCTTAAATAAATTAAGTTGCTATGAGCTAAACTTTGCCCTAAATGTCAGTGCTGCACTGGACAAATTAAAAACACCAAAAAGAGAAAATAAAAGAAAAAAAATTAAAGCTTATATAAATGATACAGTATTGAAAAAATCATTAGTAAGGATACTGGTAATTAACATACAGAAAGAAAAGTGAGCATGTAAGACAACATCACGTGATAAAAATAAAATCTAATAGTAAAAGGGCACCTTTTTGTCAGTGCTGCAGACCAAAAGGTACAACGTTTTGGTTTCTGTTGCTGTGGATCTTCAACTGTCAGATGACTTTATTTGGTGAATGAAAGCTATTACTTTCTAATGGCAACTCGTTCTTGTTGTACTCCAAGCTGCAAAGACACTGAGTAATGAAATGGACACTATTCTCAGTTACAACATTTTTAGCATACATGAGAGTACATTATGTAGGCTCTTCCTTAATAAGTCCCAATATATGAACTCATGTCACCACTCCAAGTTTAGATTCTAAAAGTGGGCAATGCAATGTAGTCCAGTGTTATAGCACATTGCTTCTGCAATGGAATAGATGCCAGATTGTATAGAGGAGTAGATAGGCTATGTCCTTTTCAAGCCGTCCATCAGTTAGCCAAGATTTGTCGCTGTTGTCACAGATACAGGTGAAAGTCCTTGGCATCTTATGCTCTCTTGTTGGATGACAGACACCCATACCATAATTAGCAATGAAAATATTTACTTTAGCATAACAGTAGCCAGCTGTGCTGTGGAAAAACAGGACGTGATCTTTTATTTATTTATTTATTATTGGTGCTGGGGATCAAACTCGGGGCCTTGTGCTTGCAAGGCAAGCACTCTAACCACTAAGCTAAATCCCCAGCCCCAGGAAGTGATCGTGCTCGCCTGCTTGGTAAATGAAGGGCAAGGTCTACACACATGTGTCAAAGTAGCAACACGTGAATTTTTACCTACTTTATGCTTCATGTTACATTTTTATGCATTAATAATTTCTTTTATTAAGTGTTTTCTTTTGATTTTCTTGTAGAATTAGCCCAATTCTGCGCATTGTCACATGAAAATCTGTGTTTACAACTTTGGGATGAGGTTGAAAGTGAGCTCATCAGGTGATTCAGCTCCCGATGACTTGGATCATGTAAGCTGAAGAAGTTTCAACAGTGAGACAGACCAAGAAATGAGAGATAAAGAAGTACAGAATGAAGACCTCGATACAGATGAGGAAGAAATCAGTAATATCAGTAAATATTTGGCTAGCCCAAATGCTACAATTCACGTGTACCTGAACGATCCAATGCAACTAGATTGGAAAATGTTGCTAGGTTCTTGCCAGTGGTATTGGCCAGAAAATGTTACTAGGTTCTTGCCAGTTGTATTGGCCGGAATGTCAACACTGTGATTTAATGTTGGAAAGTGTTTCTAATGGATGAGATATTGGGAAATACACTAATAATGAAATACAAGTAAAACGTTCTGTTGCACCTATTTCAAAAAGTAACCTAAATGTCATATTTAACAATTGGTTCTCTAGTTACTCATTGACATTACATTTGCTAAAAGAACACCAGTCGACCAGCACAGGAACTGTTTGCAAGCACAAAGTGGAGATTCCTGAAAAAATGCTGCAAGTTTACAATAGAGAAAGGTATAGTCCAACCTTTGGATTTCAGACAGACATAACATTAGCCTCATATATGCAAAGAAAAACAAAATATTATCGATACTGTCAACATTACACTGTGATGATAAGATTGATGGTGAAGTCAGGCATGGTGGTGCATACCCATAATCCCAGCACTCAGGAGACTGAGGCAGGAGGATCTGGTGAGCTCAAGGTCAGCACCTGCTACATAGTGAGTTCGATGGTACCCTGGACTACATACCGAGACCCTGTCTCAAAAGTAAGGAAAAAAGAGAGAGAGATTGATAGTAAATCCCCAACACAAATACAGCCAGAAATGGTCACACTTTACAATAAAACAAAAGGTGGAGAAGATGTTGCTGACAAGTTACGTAGCAACTATGATGTCACTCAAAACACAAAACACTGGCCAATGGCTGTGTTTTACTCAGTTCTAAACATGTCAGGCATAAACACCTTCATAGTTTACAAAGAAAATAAGTGCATAATATCACAGAGAAATTTTCTTAGAGGATTGGGACTGGAATTAATAAAAGATCAATTACAACAGAGGAAGAATAATATGCATCTGCCCAAAGAACTCCATAAAAGAATTCTGGAGCACCAGTGAACAGACAGGTGAAACGTCTCAAGAACCTCCAAAGAACACAGGAAGACCAGCAAGATGTCAAGTACGTCCTGCCAAAAAGACAGGAAAACAAAACACACATTCTATCAGAGTAAGTAATACTTACACATAGAACATGCTGTTTTCATGTGTGAAAACTGCCTTACGTGTGACAGATGAAGTAAAGATTATTTTTGTTGTAGAGTTTTATTTGTATTTTAATTGTAGTTCATATAGGAATTTATTTGTTATTTTTTAGATTTTGTAAATAAAAAGTTGGTGTTGATAATATTGATGTTTATTATAAACACTCAATACATATTTAAAATTTAATATTTTATTCTATCGATATTTTATTTTCCTGTGAAGTACACATCGTATAGTATACTGAAACTCATAAAATTAAAATAATTCATTAATATGCCTAAAAAAATAAACATGAGTGTTACACACCCACCTACGTGGGTGTAAATTTTTAGGGAATTTAACCTGCTGCACTGGGGATGATTACAGATATTTCTTGTTATAAGGCACTGACATATATCCCTAAGTGATTTACGCTCAGAGACAATTTATCCACTCACTTAAACTACAGGAAGTGTGGAGCTGTCATCAAAAGCAAAAGGACTCAAGACACCTTTCCTTTCCAACTACCACTTCTCTCCACCTCTGTTTCTACATTGACTTCATTCTCTCTCTTACTACTTTATTTCTCCAAGTATCAAAGATCTGAACTCATAGGTCAGCTATTCTACCTTCAAAGAAAGGAACTCTTTCCTGCCAGCAATAGTCACAAATATTCCAGGGTCATGTTTTCAACTCTGAACCAATAAATGA
>PVJO010018585.1:0-36316 GCA_004026905.1 Hystrix cristata
AGCATGTGGTCCCAAGCACTGATTCTTTGTATTGTTTCCTGTGCAGTCTGGGTTTTGTTCATAAATTTTTTTCCTACCCCTATGTCTTCGAGGGTTCTTTCTATTCTATTCTCCAGTAAATTTAATGTTTCTGTTTTAATGTTTAGATCTTTGATCCACTTTGATTTGAGTTTAGTACATGGTGAGAGACATATATCTAGTTTTAATTTTCGACATGTGGTTTAAATGAATAAAATTTAAAAATGTTTCATTTCTTCATTTTAGTCCCTCTTTCAATATCTTTCAAATTTGTGCCTTCCGCTCCATTTCTACTGCTACCATTCATTGCCTCATACTCTGAATACTGAGATAATTTCCTAGATCAATGGGACTTTAACATTTCTATAGCACCTATATAACTGAGAGGTATGGCACATGCTTATCCACTTATCAGTAATGTGGCTTTCCTTGGGAATGAGTGTCATCTAGATATGTATGAGGGAAAGGAATTTGTCATAATTTAAAGATGTATTTAAATGAACAACTACATCCTATAAGATTCTGTTTCATTAGTGTAGGCAGCTGCCTATATCTCATTGAAAACCACAGTAAACTTTTCCTGACTGCAAAACCCTGCATACTTTGATCCTGTTCTGTAAGTAACAACAGCTTACACTAAAGCTCATATAACATGGCACATTGTAGGTGTTGTTATCCCTATTTCACTGACAAGGAAATGAACTAGAAAATTAGATAACTTGACAAAGCTCACATAGTGGATACATGGCCAAATATAATTCAAGCCCAGGTCAATCTAGGCACAAAACACAATCCCTGAGCCAGGCATAGTGGCACATAATCATAATCCCAGTATTGTGGGAGGCTGAGACAGGAGGATTGCAAGTTTGAACTGAGCCTGGGAAATTCAACAAGACTCTGTCAAAAGAAAAAAGAAAAAAATTGAAGAGGTAGTTCTATGTAAAGGCCCATATATCAACCAACAAACAAAAGCATACCATATCTGGATCTCGGTTGCTCTTGGCACTCTCCAGTTCCCAAAGTTTGTCTCTCCTGGTCTTCAGCTTCTGGCTTTCCTGATTTGATTCATGGCTTTGATTAAAATATTTGCTTCCCAGGTCACTTTGGTTGATGAGATGCCCTGACCTGAAATAATTTCAAGGCTGCTTGGGTCCCTGTATCACACCACTGCTCCACAAGGTCATTGTTTTTTCATGCTAGGAACGCCTGTACTTCTCTTTTATCACTTCAACTGCACCATCTGTCAAGGCCTAGCTCAGGTTTAAAGTCTCAAGGAACCTCTGAACCATTCAGTGCAGTTTTTCTTCTTTACGTGACTCTTTTAAACATTTATTCTTTGTGTTGCATTGGTGAGTATTTTATTATAAGATGTGTTGCCTAGTAATTGTTTTATGGGTGTTCCTTGTCTCCTCAATGGATTGTAGAGTCTTTGTTGATACAAATTGTGTTTTGGACATTATTGTACCCCTCCTAATAGCTGATAACATGCTAGATTTTCATATATATTTTTGCATTCTGTAATTTCAAGTTGGTCAGAGTTGATGAAAATAAAATGAAAATAACAACTTCTCTTAATGTAACAGTCAGAGATACTCCTCAAACACAAGACCTTCCATGTGAATCTTAAAGATTTTTGAACACATGCAGCATCTTTTTATGGTTACATTCATTGTATGCCATCTTGACAAACATCATGATGAAGTCTTGCTGTGAAAAAAGAGCCCAGGAAAGGCTAACTGTGACACAATGCATATCATTTTCCAATTTTGTTGTGATCTTCTTAGAAGATTGTTGTATTGTGGTCTTTGGAGCCCCTGTTATCTCAAAATATTCGAGAGCCATTAGAACGCTTTCTCTTCAGTTCTGTGCTTCCTTTTATACCCTCAGTGCTCATTACAATAGTAGACACAGAACAGACCGTTAAAAGTTTGTTGAATGATCTTGTAATATTTACCTTTAATATGAAAGGGAAGCTTGGACAGTGAGAGCATGCTGTAGATCCTGTCTGCTTGACATCAAGTACCAGCTCTGGAATGTGTCTGTCTGCTTTATATCTCAATTTCTTTGCTTCTAAGATGGGGATGGTAGTAGCAATTATGTGTCTGGATTTTAAGATATGTATTAACAGCAATAAATTCATATTATATATTAATATGATAAATCCAGTACCTGGAACATAGCAAGTGTTTGTTATTATTAGTTTCTCCCTTTCTCTGTAGGCAACATCTTTGTCTTTCACTGCTTGTCCTTTTTTTATATTACAGATACTTTACAAAAATGTGATCAGTTTTTTATATAGCATCATTTAATTTTATCCCAAGTAGTCTGTCTCTCACACAGTGTGTTGATTCTTTAATATCTGTAATTACTATAACATCAACTGCTAAAATACACCCTCATATGGCAGTGTGAATGTGCAGCTGAAAATGGGGTCATTAAGAAAACAGTACAGAAAAAACAGTAACACTGTGCAATGTCCTTAAACAGTTGCACTTATTTGGTTTAGTCAACTCAGAGCAAAGTTTACTAATGAATTTTTTTTAAACTTTAAACTAACTTTTCTTTAATTTGTCCATTGCATCTGCTAGTTGATACACTCATTGAATGGTATAAGACTCAATCATTTTCCTGACTGAAGAAGCCCAGAAGAGTTCTATATGAGAAACACATTATCTGAGTGATAGATTCTGTATATGTGCTGTTCCTCCCTCCTAATTTTAAAGCAGTAATATGATACTTTCCCCATTACTTCTCTTTGTGATTTCCTCAATAGAAACTTGAGTGTTCCTGTGAGCTAGAAGGGAAAAAGTATGCACTATCCATTATTCACACTCCCTCATTTACTCTGACAAGCCTTCTGTGGCAATGCCAATGGCAAATGTTACTACAGACTAACTTCTGGCTTCTTGAGGACAGAACGAAGATATTTAACCCTATATTTATATTTTCCCATTTCATTATTAAAGTTCCTGTTAGAATAGTATTGGGGATAAGAATAGATAAAGCAAGTAAATATGGAGTAGCTTAAAATTTTTTTAACCTATGCACTTTTGTATATATACAAATTGTGTCTTGTATATTATTGCAACCCTCCTAATATCTGATAACCTGCTAGATTTTCATATATATATATATGCGTTGCATGATTTCAAGTTGATCAGAGTTGATGAAAATAAAATGGAAGTAACAACTTCTTGAATACAATGATCAGAGATGCTCTTCAAACATGAGAACTTCCATGTGAATCTTACATATATGTGTGTGTGTGTAAAACATGTACAAGAGTACGTGACATACCTGAAAAGCGTACAATAAACATCACTGTTATTATTTGTGGGTGATATACAGAGCCCTGTTGATGAAAGAGTATTATGTCTACAGAATTTTGTAAGGAAGTTTCTGATAATCTCTTAGTTTTTAGCTGGTGCTGAGTTAGAATTTACCTGTATGCATAATCTGGTTGTACTGCAACTGTACAGCTAGAGAAAACAATTTCTCAATAGAATTTTAGAATGTATTGTTTAGAATGAGACTGCAGAGGACTTTTCTCTGTGGATATTATTTCCCTGCCTGCCCTCACTGGGGGATGGTTGCCATAGATGGATTTTGCGAAAAATGCACTCTGAAATCTCACTATTAACTATAAACATGAATAATGCCATAATATAGTGGAATGAGCATGGATTTGATTTCCAACTCCAGCAATATTGAAGACTAGGTAATTTGAAAACTCTCACCCTACTCCCAGCTGCAAATACCAGGAATTCTGGTAAAGTTAATGTATTCACTCACTGAATATAGCTGAACCCCTTTCCTCTGTGACAGTCGGTGTTTTAGGTCCTGCAGAAGTAACAAACACTCAAAAATGCCTGAACTTGCCAGGTGTGATGGTGCATGCCTGTAATCCCAGCACTCAGGAGGCTGAGGCAGGAGGATCGCTGTGAGTTCAAGGCCAGCCTGGACTACATACTGAGTTCAAGGCCAGCCTGAACTATATAGCTACACCCTGTCTCAAAAAACCAAAAGGAAAAAAAAAATGCCTGAACTCATGGACTTTAAGTGGAATACTCAGCGTTTCAAAGCATAGTTGAGTTTTCAAGACAGAAAAGACATTTCCTGGGACCCAGAACAAAGAGGTACTATAAGCTAGAATAGTACACATGAGCTAACACTCTGGTTTGCCAGGCTATGTTGAAGGGTCAGATTTTTGTAATAAAGACTTGGATTTTAACTTCCATGCATAGTATGGGAGTTGAGATCAAGCACTCCATGTAAATCCGGGCTTGTCAAAGTGCTTTACATGCAATGAAAGAATACACTATGAAAAATTCCCTGTCACAGAGGAAGAAGTTTATTGTCTTTCCCTGTATTCTTGGCAGAAAAAAATATTTCTCCTGTGAATTTGTAATCACAGGCCTGCCTGCATGTGGTTTTAGGGTTTGGATTTAAACTCACTCATAGTCCAGAAATCTACATGTTTAAAAAAACATCATAAAAGTTTTGTTATCAGGTATGCCATGTGAGAACTTCTACCGTGTCCAAATTCCAGCCAGAAGGGATAAGAACAGGGAAAGAAGATTGTCAATTCCCTGTGATAGCTGGAAATGCAGTTAATATATTGAAGCCTGAAATTGAAATTATACAGCGTAAAAAGAGATCTAGAATCTGAGTTAATGATGATCATGGAGCCACTGTTCTGACCCTTGACTTTCTACACTGAAGTGAGACAAAAATAACTTTTATTTTGTTTATGTTATTTTGTCACATAAAGCTGAACCTAATAATAACTAATACAGAAGCTCTGAATAAAACAAAGGGATTTTTTTATTAGTATATGTTTGTGATAGATAATACATTCATCTTGGGGAATTGTTTTATATATATGACATCCTGATCCCTTTTACTTCCCTTTTTCCTTGTCTCTCATCTTCTCCAATCCCCAGATCTCATTTCCATCTCTACAACATCTGTTTCCATGTTTTCTATCATCTACACAGAAGAATTGTCAAATAAACAACAACGCCCTCACTGAAAGAACTACTAAAGGATATATTTCAGGAAGGTGGAAATTTAACTGAGGAAGAAACCATGACCTGTAAAACCGATTTTTAAGCAACTAATTAAGTATAGATGTGAATAAATCTAAAGCATTAATGACATAAAAGAATTATAATAGTTTTGAGAGAGCATGGATTTTTGAGTTAAAGAATGGAGATTAGGCCAAATTCTTCCAACTACCTTCTTTGAGACACAAAACAAATTGCTTAACTTCTCTGAGTCTCAGTTTCATCATTTGTAAATTGGGAGACATAATATCCATATAACATAGTTACTAAAATATTAGAAATAAATTACGTAAAATTTCTAACATTATGCTCAGTGCACACACTTAAAAGATGGCAAATAACATTACAAACAATTATAGAGATTCAACTAAATGTTTAGTAGTAATCACAAATGACATTGGAGATGGTTTGTACTCTACCTGTGTGAAGGTAATTCGACTGTCTCCCAAAATATCTCATACAGCAACATTTAGTATGCCACATCTTGTACTTTGGTTTGAGACTTAGCCTTCAACCTGTTCACTTAGACATTCCTATTGTCAGTGCACTGAGAGTGGATACGTGACTAAGAGGCAGATGCATACTAATTACTCACAATAGTAACGTATAAAACTAGAATCTCAGTGTATCTGAGAAACTTGCTATACAGACCAAAATACATGTTTTTGTATGATCAGAACGTCTTTCTCTTCAGAATAGCCTACATAGGAAGCCAAATAATAATCAGAATACTGCTGTATTAAATCACGGTTAAAAATAAATTTTATAGGAAATAGAATATATAACCAACACATCTTTTCCTTCTAAACAGATAGATATAGGAAGATAAGTAAAAATTGCATGACCTTAAGCAAGACACTTAACCATGGAACTTGATGAGATTTGAATCAGATGAAGGTGACTCGTATGAAATAATGATATAAAACTAAGATAGATTGACACATTTCAAATCAAGTATTTCCAAGGGGAATAACACACTTGATGTCCATTGTCTCAAAATTTCTACATTCGCTATCATAATAGAGATGAATATTCTTGCTAATGGAATCAGAATGGGAAATCTTTTGTCCTAGGTTTTTCCCCCAGTCAGTGCTTAGATGGGTACTGCCAAAGGTCAATATTTGTTCATCAACTATAATTTTTCCTATGTCTATCTTCCCAGTTTCCCCTTCTCATACACACATCCTTCCTTTAGATACATTGGTATCATTAATCAGATTAAAGTCTAATTCTGCTGGTCTACAACATTTCAGTTTCTCGAAAATGACTGTGTTGATTTTTAAATAATTCTGAAGATAACCTGGTTGCCATCATTCTCAAGTACTTGTGTATGTCTGTGGAAGTCAAAGTACCTTATTGTAGGTCCCTATATAAATTCGATATTACTGAGCCACCAATGACTATTCGATAAAAATGCATTTTGGCTTAACTCATCACTGTGGAGAATACAGGCGGCACATGCTTTGCAGTGCTCTTCCAATAGTAGCAAATGGATTTGTGCTGAGTCATTCACACATTTGTTGCCATTTTTCATTGTTTTAACTATTAGATATGCACAGTACTTCAGCAACCCCGAAAAGTAGTGAAAAAGAAGCTTATGATACACAGCACCAAGGCCCAAGATGACTGGCTCCCTGAAACCCTGTACCATGTGGGAGGGGACCCAAAGTCCAAAGTGATCTGGTTTGATTACATTTAGCTCACTCTATGATCGACATAAACTTTCAAGGGTAATCTTGTGGGCGATGCTTGCATAGCACAGGAGTTAGTGATACTTTGAATCATGTAGGAGATAGAAGCATAGTTGCAAACATCTTTTGGATTGAAGCATATCTCCAGGCTGTAGCTCACAGTACAGAAATGAAATTCAGCCCTAAATAAAATAAGCTGGAATCAAGATCCCAGTCAAATGGGGCTAATGTTTACACAATGTCTTCAGAGTATTATTTATGACCTACTTCACAAATAGAAGCAGGATAGGATGACAGTTTAAAATTATATATCATAATCTTTCTAAAAGTTTAGAGAACACAGGGCAGAGTGAGGGCCTGAGAGGTCCAACTTTGCTCACCTACTTCTGATCAGATGAGCTCCTTAATATAAATGGAGTTATGGGAGAACACTGTTATGTACTTCTTTAAGAAGTGATTTTGAAATTCAAATATTTATAATGGAATAAGAAAACAATGAATGGATTTCAGATGACAATGATAAAATTATACATGGAATCTGGTTACTTCTTTCCCTAAAGACTTTTGGCTTTTGCGATGAGAGGCAATACACATTTGGATGTTTACACAAAATGTTGCATATGTCTGTGATTGGTTTGGGGAGTTGGTATTTCCATGGCTACAAGAGTATTCAGGAGCAGAAGGCTAATAATGAAAGTGAGTTTTTTGTTCTTCAAATATACTTCTTAAACTTGATCTAAACTTATCAAAAGCATTCTTGAACAAAATGCTTTTCCAGATAATTGACACTAATTCTGTTTTGCTTTATTTAAAAATTATGGGTTCAACTGTTTGTCTTGTGTTTATGTCTCCCACTGTATTTCTTTTCTTCTTATTGTGCTTTGGCAAATAATAACTATATATTATGGGACACAAGGTGATACAGTAAGTCTCCGACTTACAAATGAATTCCATTCTGGGATAAGGTTCATAAGTCTTGTGGTATAAGAATATTTGAGGTCAACCCTCCCAATGATACTGATATATATATTACTCAACTGTTAGCTCTAGTCACCGTGTTGTGTAACAGGTTTTAAAAATAATCAAAATAATTTCATTTCTAGCTTCCCTATACTTCTTTAAAATCCTTCAGATACCTCTAATGTTCAAGAGATACATCTGTTTGGGCCATACATATCTACTATGCACATATTGCCAGTCACATAAGACCCTCAAATTTCACAGATGTAAAAGTGAACTCACTATCTTCACCTTTCTGCTTGCCATATTCCACATTGTTATATATTGTATCGATGATTAACAGGCTCAGAAAAGTCTCAATTAATAGTTTTCCTTAAGTTTTATAGTTGATAAATGACAGAGCTAGGACTGGAATTCAGATTTTCTGATTTCAAATCCTGTATATTGTGGTAGAATGGTCCATGTGTCAGATGATCACATTCCTCAGTCTGGTAATTGAGGCCTTTCACATTTCAGCCATCACCTACCTTTCTAATCCGTCTTCTACCCCTCCTTCCCATGTATTTTATTTATGTAACCACATCATGATCCTTTAAGTTTAACATCCATGCCTCACATTTCCCCATTGCTGTGCCTTTTTTCATACTGTTCACATCAGTTGACATGTCTTTCTTTCTGCCATATGTGATCTTTGCATTTTGTAGACTAGCAGTAAGCTTTCTCTGATTTATTTGGAAGAACTCCTTCTATAAAAAACAAAAACAAAAAAATACCATAGCAGTTTATATATATATATATATATATATATATATATATCTATATCTCTTGTGGAGCTTACTACTTTCTATCATGTATTGTTGATTCATCAAATTTTGTTGAGTGCCTATCACGTACCATTCCTACCTGAGATGGTACTATCCCAGTGAACTATCTGTCAGTGTCACTGGCTTATGGGACTCAATGCCTAATTAGAGGAGAAAGAAGTTAAAAGGCAATGGCCACTCCCTTTGGTGAATAAAGGAGCAGCTGCCTGGAAAACAATTATTCCAGCCTTTGTTCACTAATGGGACCCTCAGTAATCTCTATAGCCTATGGGAGACACACCCCAATAAATATTGTTGAATATGTTTACCTTTGCTGTCATCAAATGGTTAAGTTCTAAATATGTTATTACAATATGTTTACATTGGTTGTCATCAAAAGGTTAAGTTCTAAATATGCTATTACATGTGTTCACTTTGGTTAAGTTCTCTATTTTTTTTTTTTTTTTTTTTGGTGCCGGGGATTGAACTCAGGCCCTTGTGCTTGCAAGGCAAGCACTCTAATCACTGAGCTAAATCCCCAGCCCCTGGTTAAGTTCTCTAGATGAGGTTTTTCTTATTAAAAGATGCTCTTAATACAAAACTAAAGAGACAAAGAGTTCCATATAGCTGTGACACTCATGATTGCTGATTCTATGGTGTACTACATGTATTCATGCCTTCTGAGGATACAGGTTTTCAAAAATGTAAAACTAAGATTGCTTATGGTTGTAAGGTTTTTTTCCTTCTAGACTCAGATATCAGCCTTTCTCTTGTATTCCAGCTACTTGTGGAAAGAGACACATGTCAAGCCACATGAGACCACCAGCCAAAAAATAATTTATGTAATGTATATGTACATGTCATTACATTTGGAGATGCTCAGACACTAAGCAGTCTAGACAATGTCACACTAAAAATTAAAGGTTAGACACTAATAATTTACAAGGTATATCTATAGGCAGGTACATGCTATAGGTGGCACCCTGTTGAAGGATAACAAGTCGTGTCATCCAATATCTGGTAAGTCAATAAAGATGGGTGACTAAAAAGCTATTCTACACTGGGATAGGCATTTACATGTGTTTCAAAGATAATGTCATCATGATTGTCATACTAAAATGATATGTGATCCTTGATCTCAAACCTTCTCTATACAACTTTATGATTGTTATTTGATAACATTTTAGAGATTCACCTTCTAAGGCAACCATGGTTGGTAAAGAAATAAGTTCATTGGTTATACTATACATCTCAAGGTGCTTGAGATTCAGATGAGGTTGTAAAATATAATACTGATGTAACCAATCTTCTCTCCTGGATGTTCAACCACTGAGATTTAGAGACCAAAACTAGAAAGACAACTGGGCTAAGAAGATAGCCAATATTTTGGCCCTGGTCCTCCAAGGTTAACAAGGACCCAGGACATGAGGGACCTTTTCTACAAGATCCTGCAGCTTTGGTGAGTCACCCAACCTCCTGAACAGGGAGATTGTTAGACACCGGAGAAGGAGTCAATTAATACACAGCCAAAAAGGAGGGTCACTTGAGAGGGGAAAGTCTCCTCTGCTTCCAGAGGAAACCATGTGGTCAAGCCGGACCATGACCCATCCTGGTGGCTGACACTGACAGAGGAGTGAGAGGCTCTGCATGTGGTTCTAGAAGTGATGCCTGCGGAACCTAAACTGACCTCGATAGATAGCAAGAGGCCAATCTTGATTAACATGGGTCTCACTTTAACTTGGTCTTAAACACCCAGCAGAAAAGTATAACAAAAAGATACATGAAACAATACCATAGCTGAATGTGGTTCTTTTCTCCAATCTGCCTTTCCATTCTAGTGCCATGCTTTGGTTATACCAGCTTCAATTTCTTAGAAAAATTTTTTATTCTTACCTAGAGGATACCAAGCTTCAAGTGATGGTACAGATGGAACCAACTACAAATATGTCAGCCTCCTTCCACTGGGGCCCACTAGATCAACTTGTGAAGGGCATTCATAACTGCTAGACTAAAACATGACTTCTATGCAAGGCCCATCAGATGAGCTCTCCAGGGGTCACTGACTGCGGTCTCCCTGACACTGGCCCTTCTCAGCTCGAAGCAGCTAGATGGAAACTTCACTCGTTCTCCCCTAACCACAGTTAGGGTACCTCTTCAGAGCGGGGAATATTATAGACAGTCAAGAAAGGTAGAAATATTATAGGCAGTCAGACAGGGCTGGGCCCTCAGTGGAGTCAATACACAAGAGGAGAATACACTACAACTATGGTTGGAGGCGCATCCATTGAAGGTCAGGACTCAAGATAAGGCTGAGGGATAAACAATAAACTGAAGATCACACTCATCTGCTCTGATAAAGTCTAGGTCACCCAGGTGGGCAACCAAGGCCTCCAGATCCACCCCATCCTGGAATGTCTTTATTCTTTCCATGTTCATTTGCTATGTGACCTTCTTCCCCATTGGATCAATATTACCTAAGTGACTACACTTGTAATATTATCGGTTAATCATCATTTTGACACACATTGTACCCACCTTGCGATTTTGCTCTATAAAACTTCCCCTGAAAATTGAGCTCGATGGTACCCACTCAGGTCCCCTACTGTCTTTCAGGAGATCTCTTTCTCTCTCTCTCAACAGATTTCCTACTTAAAAATAAAATAAAATAAAATAAAATAAAATAAAATAAAATAAAAGGCAATGGCCATAGTGCCTAGATTCACAGAGTTATAAGGACCAGCAGCTACAGAGAAGCATACAGACATCATGTAGAACTCTGCATGAGCCTACAGAGAGGGTATTTTATTCAGACTTACAATGGTGGGGACAAACAGAAAAGACATCTTAGAGGTGAATACACTGTATCTTCTTTAAGGCAGAGTAATCACTTGATCAGTGTTCCTCTCCAGGACCTATCCAGTCTGTGCCATGTACCAAAGAGATTTTCTATGACATTATTACATTTCCTTTTTGTGATTACTCAGTTATTTTCATGCAGTGAGTTACTATTTACTCTTTCCCTGAGAGAAGGAGTGCAATTATAATTAACATTTGACAATGAATGTCTAATGATGGATTGGAAATTTGAGTTAAGGTCTTTCCTATATGGGTTTTCTCCTCTCACTTTTGTCCTAATCTTAAATGACAATGCAGATGACCATAGGCTCATTTAAAAATGTTCGTGTAATTAAGTAAGACTTGGCGAGCACTATTGTATTTCCCTTTATATCACTTACCATGGTTAGTGTTGATGTATGTGCATTTTCATAGATGTCTGTCTTCTACATATGATCAAAAGCCCCGTACAGGAAGGGACTATTTTTTCCTGGAGTTTTATCCTATGCACAGAGCATGGCACTTAATAGTCACTTGAAAAATATTTGTTGAAGAAATATGTTGGCTAAATAGCTAAAATGTGATTAATTTCATACCACCGACTATGAAGTATAGTTTGGTTTTATTGCTCTGTACTGGAGTGTAAATGACAAGTGATAGGAAAATCTTTTTAAGTTTTTATTCCCTCTGTTTGTGGCAAGGCAAGAGACATAATGATATAAATGTGTATTTATAGCCTCTTAAGAGGTCTGTAGACTTTACTTTTGTCTTTCCAAAATCTATTCTTAGCACATTAGCTAGAGTGATCATTTTAAAAACGTTCATTAAATCATGTTATTTACTTCTTAAAACCCTTGATAGACCGGGAGTGAGAGCAAACTCCTTACCATGGTTCATGCCTGTGTCACACCATAACTGTCTCCTACCTCTCTTCCTCTTGCTCATTCTTCTGCAACCACACTGTCTTTGTTTTTGTCCTTGAACTTGCCATGTTCTCTCTCTCTCTCTCTCTCTCTCTCTCTCTCTCTCTCTCTCTCTCTCTCCCTCTCTTTTTCTGAAGACCTTGGTATTTATTTTTACCTCTGCCTGGAATACCCTTCCTATAAATGTTTTGTGTGATTCACTTTCTCTTCAAAGAGCTTTGGCTACACTATCTAAAGTAAGACCCATCATCCTTATCTCTTTATCTTGTTACATGGTTCTATTCTTTCATAGCAATTATTATCACATAAAATAATCTTATTTACTTTTTGAGAGGTGTCAGTCTCTTCAACTAGTATACAATCTCTGTAAGAGTAGGGATTTTTATCTGTTTTGCTCCTTGTTTTATTTCTGGTACTTGAAAGAATTTGACATAGAGTACATGCTCATGAAATATATATTGAATGAATAACTCTGGTTATTTTCTAAGTATGTACCTCAGAAAAGCATAAATTTTTAAAGGCAGGAACTATGCCTAGTTTTCATAGACACTTTTTCCCTGTTACCTTGGAACATAGTAGATGCTGCTTAGAACATAGTAGATGCTCAATAAATGTGTGTTGAATTGAATATAGTTCATCAATGAATTATATAGACTCTGATTTATTTTTGATTTTTTGATTTTTTTTTGTGCTGGGGATTGAACTCAGGGCCTTGTGCTTTCGAAGCGAGCAACTCCAACCACTGAGCTAAATCCCCAGCAATTATTTATTTTTATTAGTATGTATTTGCCATATGTAAATATGAGAATTTGTACTGCACATGACATATCTTAATTCTCTTTTTTCCCATTACCCTCCCCTCTGTTAAACCCTTTTTCCTCTTCCCCTCTTTTTAACATTGATGAACACTATCTGAAATGATATGCTTTCTAGAAAATGACTAGAAATTGCAACAGACATTATAAATCTTTCATTTCTAACTAATGTGCAAAATATGATGACTTCTTTATTCTACCCATCCTTTGGCTCCCTTTTTGATTCCTCCTACCTGGAATTAGTCACTTCCCAAGTCAGGGAGATTGTATTTTTAGATCCACCAACTCCTTTCTAGTTCCCCTGACATTCTCCTGGGACAGCCCCTATTTCCCTATTTGCTTTTGCTCTGCAGTGTTACAGAAACCTTGTAACATGTCTACCTGACTCTTGTTCTTCTTCTTTTTTTTTTCTTTGCTCTTCTAGAAATTCAGCACATAGGTGTTTGATTAATGTTTGATCATACCATTTCTTTGCCCAAAAAACTAAACCCACAATCTATATATGGCCCTGTGTAATTGAGCCCAGTTTACTGAATTATGTATAGAATTCTTATATCAGCATTCAAGGCTTTCATTGGTAGTGTGTTAGCTTTCTGGCACTAAAACAAAATATCTGAGATAATTATTTATTTAATTTATTTTTTTTTAATTTGATTTTATTTTAATGGTACATTTTAGATGTACATAGTGATAACATTCATCATAAGGGATTTGTACCTGTACATGATGTATCTTGTTGCTTCTTTTTTTCCCATTCCCCTCCCCTCACCTCCTCCTCCCTCCCTATTTACAAAAGCTTTGTTTCTATTTTTTCCTTCCATTTCTTATTTTTCTTGTCCCTCTGTTCCTTTCCCCCTCCCTTGTTCCCTTTCCCATTTGGACATTTCCTTCCCTTTCCCAATATAATAAATTTTAGTCTTTATTTACACTTCCGTTTCTCACACCAGAGAAACTATGTGGTATTTAAACATGTGTGTCCGATTTATTTCACTTAAGAGTATGGTCTCAAGATGCATCCATTTACGTAGGAACATCTCAAGCTTATCATTCTTTATGGCAGAATAGTACTCCATTGTATAAAAGAACCACATTTTCTTTATCCATTCTGCTGTTGATGGGCATTTGGGCTGTTTCCAAGATTTAGCTATTACAAGCGATATACTTGAATATACAAAGAACTCAAAAAAATCAAACCCCTCAAATTTTGGGACCCAATGCAACAGTGGGCAGCAGAAATGAATAGACACTTCTCAGATGAAGAAGTGGAAACAGCAGATAGACATATGAGAAAATGTTCAGCATCACTGGTCACTCGAGAGATGCAAATTAAAACAACCCTCTGATTCCACCTCACTCCAGAAAGAATGGCTATTATCAACAAATCAGCCAATAACAAATGCTGGAGGAGCTGTGGAGAAAAAGGAACCCTTCTCCACTGTTGGTGGGAATGTAGACTGGTGCAACCGCTATGGAGATCAGTGCGGAGATTCCTCAGGGAACTGGGACTAGAGATTCCATTTGACCCAGCTAGTCCCCTTCTTTGTCTCTTCCCAAGGAATTAAAAGCGTCACACCACAGCGATATATGCACACCCATGTTTTGAGATAATTAATTTATAAAGAGACAAATTTGATTGTGGTTCACAGCTTTGGAGATTTCAGTCCATGCTTGATTGGCTCCATTGATTTAGACCTGTGGTGGGTCAGCATATCATGGCAGGCGCCTGTGGCTGACCAAATTTATTTACTTCATGGCCAGGAGGCAAACAAGAAGAAGAGAAGGAAACTGATGTTCGAAAATCCTCTTCAAGGGTATGACACCAATGACCCGAGCACTTCCCATTGGGTTGTACCTCTCAAAGATTCTATTACCTCCAAATAATGCCACCCTGAGGACCAATCTTTGAATACAGAAACCTCTGAGAGACATTCAATATCCAAACAAAAGCGGGTATATTCTACCTATTGAATTTTCCAGCTTTCCTTTTTTTATTCACCTCATGAACCCTATTGTTCTCCAAACTTGATGACTTGTATATTTCAGACCACATTCACTAATCCGGTCATGCTGTTTTTTTTTTTTCTGATGCAAATGTCTTCTTTCTCATGATTGTTTGAAGAAATCTTTGTAACCTTTGTGTTAACTTATGTTTCCACCATTAATGCCTTTCCTAAGGGAGCCATTAGACAAGTTATCAAATTAGTAGCTTTCATGTTAGGTAAACTAAGATGAGCTGAATTTCATTTTTAAAAAGCCACAAATGGTGTTGTTCTCCATCACCTACTCAATTTCTAGCACAGTTTCTGGCACAGGAGATACTAAAGGGTAATGTGTTAAATAAATATTGAATGGTGTATGAGAGAGATACAATATTCCTTATCATGTATTTCTGGAAGACTTTTTAAATTTATGATCATATCCTCTATAGTCTCACACAGTACATTCTCAAGAACTGTTTGTTAAATTTAATGGAAAACATAGTGTTCTATTAACAGTGTCATTACTTGAATACTGATTATCTTTGAACTCAGTTTGTACCGGGCTAGTGTCATTAACGAGATGTAGGTCTGGGGCAAAATGATGCATTTGCTATTTTACTGACAGATTCAGGGAGGATGGAGTCAAAGAGGCCAAACCGAAGGCTTCGTGGAGTCAATTAAAATCCCTACATAAAGAAGATTGAGTGGAAAACACTCAAAAGGCCAAATAAAGTTCTTAGGATGATTATCAGTCTAATAAAACATTCATTTTTATAATTTATCATCAGTGAATAATTTCAATGTTATTTTGTGAAGGGAGTTAAACGGTTTCTCTTTGTTACCTGTGTTTTAGACAAGCCATATTGAGACCAAAAAAAAAAAAAAGTATCCCATAGTAGATGAGGTAAATTTAAATTTTTTCAAAATAGATGTTGTTCAATGTCCTTCTTTCTGTCCTTTTGTTTCCTCTGCTGTACTCAATCCTATGTGATGATCTGTACTGGGATTTCCCCTACATACGCTTTCCAAATCCAAACTGACATGGTTCCAAATCTCCAGAATCTAATGTGGAAAAAAATTTAAATCACAATGTTAAGTCATTGCTTTCTGCTTCATGTATGACACGCTTAATGGATTTCTAAATGCAAAATCTTTATCCAATAGGAAATCTTAATCAGAAGGACTTCAAGTGTCAAGACAAGTAAGAACAAGTCCTGAAAACATAGTGTCCCATCTGACACTGAGTCCTCTGAGGATAAGAGTCATATTAACGAAGATACTCAAGAGAAAAATTGGCATGTTCACTTGGTTTTGGGTTATTTGGGGGATATCTTTAAAGTACTAAGAACTCATCAAAGAAAAGTACTACAACTTGGAACCAGAGGTAGTAGTTTGAAAGCAATAAAGTAAAAATACCACTTTATCCAGCAGGTGCTAAACATGGAACCCATTAGTTTACAAAGTCATGCAGCCTGAAAATAGAAAAAGGGTCAAGAAGGGCTGAGAGAAGTTTTTGATACTAGATACAAGGAAATGCTACGTAGATGATGGGCTTAGTCCCCCATATTTTCTTTCTTTTTTTCACCAGAAATAGCTCAAATGGTATTATGGTTTCTATCTCTATGTCCCCCCCCAAAGCCTCATGCTCTCATCTGTGTGGCTTTCGGGAGGTGATTAGATAATGGGTATGTGATATACACCAGTGAATTAGTCAACTGATGAGTTTGTAGCTAAATGCGATGTTAGGCAGAGAAGCCTGGTGGGAGGAGGTGGGTCACTGGGGGCACAGCCTAGAAGGGTCTATCTTCCTCTCTCCTCCCTTGATCTCTGTTTCCCTGCTGCCATACTATGAGCCACTTCTCCTCTGCCATGTCCCTTTGCCATGCCATCCTGCCTTGGAGTGAGCTGACCATAGACAGAAACCTCTACAAACTGAGCCAAAATAAATCCTTTACTTCTTCAACTTGTGGATATTGGGCATTTTGTCCCAGCAATGAGCGAAGTGGCTAAGAGAGATTTGGGAATTGAGAGTGGAGTTGTTTCTGTGATGATACCTGACCCTGTGGTTCAGAAGCCTTGGAAACTGGCTTGCGGGAGGAGTCTGGAAAGGTTAGGACATGTCAGCTGAAGAAGCAGCCCTAGGATGCTGTGGTCTGAGCTTGAGGGGCGATTCTGTTCAAAGCTCAGAAAATCAGAATGCTGACAGAAATGCAGCAGGGAAAGACCAGGCTCAGTAGGTTTTAGCTGGGAGCAGAGACTGCGTTGACATTCGGACTCCAGGCCACATGTATTATGCTTTTCTAATGGTGTAATCTGGGTGTCTCTTTCAGAAAGTCAAAGAATTAAATTGAAGAGGTAGAGAGAATGAACGATTATTAAGAGATAGAAGTAACTCTCAATAGTTGGGAGGGGGCCTAAAAGTATGTTTCCACACAGACGCTTTCTAGGAGTTTTTGTACAAAAATATGAGAAGGGCTCAGGAACACTCCAAGTCAAATTAAGGTCAACCTATAGGATTAAAACAACCTTACTTAAACTAGAAATGGGCTTATGAGGAGTCAAGGTATGTAGCAAGTGTATGCCTGCAGGTGCCTCTTGACCTGTAGCTTATTTAAATGGTTTATTAAAAAAAAAAAAAAAACAAAGTGAGAAGGAAAAATAATGTTTCCCAGATAGGTAGGAGAAAATGTTGTCATAGTAGTCATCCATTCCCTGGCTTGTTATCTCACTTGTTATATCCCTGGACATAGTTTCCATCTAGTTATTGTTAACTCTTGACTTCAGGCTCCTGTTTATCTGGTCAAGGCCTTGTCACCCTGACTCTATATTGGACTCAGTGCCTCTCTAGCTGCTTGCTATCTTCTGACTAAGTTGCCTCTCTGTAATATCTTCCCCCACACCTCCGCCAAAGAGGTGTCCCTAACTGCTGTTAGAGATGAGTGAATGATGACTTATCTAACTTCTTCCTGCTGAGGAGGGTTGGAATGATGCTTTTGGCATTCAGGAGTACTCTCCAGAGGGCCTATATAAGGGGCCTCAATAAATGTCAGGCATGATCATCATTTGTAGGTGGGTGGATTTTAATCTGGAAGAGACAAAGCATGTCCCACAATTAAATAAGCATGGTCCAAATGATTGCATTAAGCGAATGACTGCTCCAATAACTAGTAGGCATTTCCACCAATGTGATGAGGGGAAAGTGGTGAAAACCTCCCATGAAGACTAAGAGATCTCTGGAATAGACATAGCATGTGCTTGTTGGTGAAGGTCTTAAAGGACCTATGAAAGATTCTTAGAGTTATCAGGAATATTAACATAACACTCAGTTTTAATACTGGCACAAGTTCTATCCTGAGCAGCTGTTAAAATATCTAAATCTATACAGTTTAAGAACCACTTGTCTCATGTTCTTGACTTCAGTATTTAAAAGAGATAGTCCTCGCTGAGGGCCATTAAGTCTTATGAGTGTAGTTCGTGATTCTATATGGGAAATGACCACCTCTATTCCTAGAGGAGGGATAAAAATGAAGGCTAGGTGGTCATACCAGTGAAATACACTTTGAGACCACTGGTATTGGAGGTATGGCAGATTGGCTGGCTGGGCAGTGTTTTTGATCCATCTGCCCTGTAAGCCAGGTAAATCCCAGAATACATCTTCCTACCCATCCAGGTTGCAACCAAGGCCATAGATTAGTTCCACAAAGCTGACGAGTCCTATTAGGAACTCTCCATCTAATCCAAGGATGGTTAGTTCAATAGTTGCAAACCAATCTTCAGTTTGTAAAACTTCTACATGCAGGCACTGGTCAGGGGCCCTCCACCACATATGCTTGGTAATGCCTTGCCAGTTTGCGTAAGAAATTTAATCTCAGTCTCAGGCAAATTTCCTGGATACAAGGAAAATGCTGACAAATTTTCTGCCAAAGCATAAAACCCATAGTCTGGAGTCTAACAGATAATGCAATCTTTGTTCCTAACTGACACCTTCTGAGCCTCATCTTTACCAGCTACATTTCTATCAGGATTGATGTCTTCTGAGTTTTGACCAGAATCTTCCATCAAGTTCAGTTCAGGGCATTCTAGGGCCGCTTTTTCAGTCAGCATCTTCAACACTTTCAAACACTTCCCACAAGCCAGTTTCAAAGGCTCCCAAACATATGGTCATGTACAGTCACAGCAATAACCCCACTCCCGGTTCCGAAATCTATTTTAGTTACTTTTCTCATTGCTGAGACAAAATACCCAACACCTGAAGTTAAAGGAAGAAAGGTTTATTTCATCTCACAGTTTGTAGAGCTTTCAGTGTATAGATGGCAGTCTCCAAGGCAGAATGGCACAGCAGAGGAGAAACAATTCATGGCATGGCAAGCAGAAGGCAACAAGCAGCAAGTCTGCCTTTCTCTTTTACCCAATTCAGGCTACAAACCTTTGGGGTGGTGCCACTCACACCCAGGATGGGGCTTCTGTCTTTAGTAAATCCATTCAGCCAAACCCAGAACTACGGTAATTCCAATCAGTGGCCTAATTTAGTTCCACACCCCTTAATCCCAGTATCACACCCTTAATCCACCTTCACATACCCTTGCTCTGGCCACCTCTGAAAAGCCCCACTTATGTGTGACTGAGGCTTTGGAGAGACATCTAGATACAAGCCGTAACAACAGATGACAGAAGTTCATCTATTTCCTTGTGATATTTTATAGAAGACCTGTTGGCAATAAATAGTTTCTTTCCATTTGCCATTATGGGCATGTAACACTAAAAATGTACACTCTGAATCAGTATAGATGTTAGCTATCTTTTCATGAGCCGTAAGGCTACTGTCAGGGTTATGAGTTCCACTAACTGATCACTTGTTCCAGGGACAAGTGAGGAACTTTCAAGCATCTCCTGCAGTTACTATAGCATACTCACCTGCCTGACTCTATCATTTATATATGAGCTGCCATCACAAAAAAGAGTTAAATGACAATCTAGGAGAGAAGTATCTAATAGGTCCTCTCGTGCAGCATAGATGTGGAGATTTACCTGTTCACAGTTGTATTCTAAATCACTGTCCTCTTCTGGCAAAAAGGTTTCTGAATTTATGGGGAAGCAGGTTTCTATCTGAACATCTGGTCCCTCTAAAAGACCCTGGTACCTAAGAAGTTCACTATCAGACAACCATAAACTTCCCTTAGAGGAGAAGAGCCCAGCCACATTATGAGGATTAATGTAGTAAAATTCTTTCCCAGAGTCAATGTAGAAGCTTTCGGCACTAAAAGATCCACCACTGCCACATTCCTAAGACAAGGAGGCCACCCTTTCACCACAATGTCTAGTTATTGACTCAGATATCCCACTAGGTTTTGGGACGGTCCCTGGCCTTGTGTTAAAATTCTGAGGGCCATGTTATGTCTTTCACTAATATATAAATGGAAACGGTGTCCAATTGGGAGGCTTAGGTTTGGAGCAGTTAGAAGTGCCTGTTTGAGCTTTTGAAATGCCAATTTTGAGTCAGATACCCATGTCAAAATATGAGTGTTAGCCTCCTGAGTTTCTTTTACTAGGTGGCGAAGGGGCCTTGCCATCTCACCATATTCTGCAATCCAGAGGGGACAGAAACTGGTAATTCCCCACAGCCCTCCTAATTTCCTTAGGGTTTTTGCGGTGGAAAGGAAAGTAGTGGTTTATTTCTTCTCTACCCCAGACTCTAAGGTCTCTTGGATATAATTAGGCCTAAGTTCTTTACTTCAAGGCTAGAGAGTCGTGCCTTGTGCTGAGAGACCTTGTAACCTCTGTCTGCTAGAAAATGATGTAAAAGTCTGAGTGCCATGACTTGACAGTTCTTCTGAAGGACCACATAACAAAATATCCATATATTATAAGACCGTAAGTTGGGAGTGTTCATTACAAGCCAAGTCGTGTGAAAGGACCTGCCCAAAAGGGTGAGGTTGATCTTTAAATTCTTTGGGCAACACTTTCCACATTGGCTGAAAAGCCTGTTCATGAGGGTCTTCGAAGGCAAAATGAAATTGGGATCCAGGATGTAAGGGGATACAGAAAAATGCATCATTTCAATCTGTCACTATACACCACTCTGCATCCTCTGGAATCTGAGATAGAAGAGTATACGAGTTGGGCATCATTGGGTGTATAGGCACTACTGCCTCATTGAGCAATAAGATATCTTGAACCAATCTCCATTTTCTACTGGCTTTTTGAACTCCCAGAATTGGAGTGTTGGAGGGGCGATTACAGAACTTAAGGGACTATTACAAAATTTAAGAAGACTTGTGCCTTTAAATTATCAATAATAGGCTATAGCCCTTTTCTGGCCTCTGGTCTTAATGGGTATTACTTTTGGTGAGGAAAATAAGTGGGGTCTTTGAGGTGGGTCTGCAAAGGGCTTGCGCCTATTGCTCCTCCTATTATTATTCCCTGTGCTATATCTTAGGATATATCTCTGTTTCCACTAAGGGAAGGAAAACACCCAGTTAGGATGCGTGTACATGATGTTATTTAAACAGGAAAGAGTATCTCATCCTAGGAGGGGAACAGGACTCTTAGGCATAATCAAAAAGGCATGTGAGAATAAAAAGTCATCTTAACTGTAAGAGGCTGTGAAAAATATCTAACTATAGTCTTTTCAGTCATGCCCTTTAAAATTATTCTGTTTGATAAGGGGGGGCAGGATAGAAGAGGAAGACTGAAAATCTAATGCCAGTATCTAGTAGGAGAATGACTTCCTTCAATAGTCGTGAATACCTAGGCTCCTAGGCAGAGATGGATCTGATTGAAGGGAAACTGGGGCCCTTCAGTCCTGTTGGGCCATCTCGTAAGATGGATTTGGTTTTGGAGACCTTAATCTCTGAGGGCAATCCAATTTAGTGATCCCCATTAAAGACTGGGCTTGGCTTGGGAAGCTTTTTATGGTCATGATCCTTGTCACAGTTCCTCTTGAAGTGACCTGTCTTTCCACAGTTATAGCAAGTAGGAGAAGTGGCTTGTGTGTTGTCCTTAGTATCCCAGAAGCTGGACTTGAGAGGATTTCATTGAAGGGCAGCTACTTTTTTCTTGTCTCTTCTCTCCCTATCCTTGGCCTCCACTCAGTCTTGGTTGTAAAAGACCCAAGTATTGATTCTTACCAAGACATCTAGTGAGCTGTCAGGGACAAAAGACATTTTCATAATTTTCTCCTAATATCAGAGTAATAAACTTATCTTTAAGGATGACTTTCCCTTCTACTATGTCAGGAGATGAAGAGGTATATTGAGTCAGAACTTTCTGCAAACATTCTAAAAATAATGAGGGGTTTTCCTCACTTCCATGTTTATTTTATTTTATTTATTTTATTCCCTCACTTTCATGTTTAATAGTTGATAGATTACAGTAATTAATGGGTTTTGACCTCATTCTTCTTTTTTTAATTTTTTAAATTTTTATTTATTTTTTTACCAAGGTCATGTATTGGTACATTGTATGCATAATGATCACATTCATCATGGTTATTTTACCTCATTCTTCTCAAACCCTCAAGAACGCAAACTTGGGAATGTTTCTGTGCCCCGTAACCTTCCTAGGTATCTGACATGGATCCTCAATAGGAATAGTCTGATTATCTGTAGGGAAGGGCCCCTCATTCGTCCTTCACTCTTCTCGCCTTCTATAGTGGATAAGATATTGTTCATCTCCAAAAATTATAGCACACTGAATAGCAGCTTTTCTCTCACTGGTGGATAGTATCTGATTTAAGAGAAGAAGCATTACATCCTTCAATGTCAAATCAAAAGACTACGTAAGACCCCTAAAAACTTCAATATACTTCTCAGGCTTATCAGAAAAGTTTTTTAAGTCTTGTTTAATTTATTTTAAATCAGTTATGGAGAATGGCACATGGACTCCAGTAGGGCCAAATTCTCCTTCTGTTTCACAGAAGGCATATAATCCCTTTGGGTGGTTGGTTGAGTGGGAACCTGAAAGTATAAGGTGGAGAGATGGGTTCTGGTGGAGTGTTAATCTTGCTCATGTCCTGGGAAGATGGTATTCTTCCTGGCCTATAATCACATTTCAAACATAGTTCAGGGTTCTCTCTCAGCACAAAGAATGTCTGTACACAAAGAACCTCAGAACATATTTCCTCTGTTTACAGAACAGATCTGATTGAACAATAGTATTGTGATTAATACTTCCCTCAAGGGTCCATTTTCCCCCATCTGGTGAGTACGCAGGCCATGTATGGGTGTAGGAAAAGATTAAACAGTACTTTTGTAAAGTCTGGGGATCAAAAGAGTCCCAGTTCTTAAGAACACGTTCTAGGGAAGTCAAGGAATTCAAAGCAGACATTGAGTTTCCCATTCTGAACTACAACAAAGGGAGAGTAGGCATCCCTATCAGTTCCTCTTGTGTAACTATTGATGACCGGGGCATCCACCAACCTTTACAATGTCAAGGCAAATGGCTACAATATGGAGTACCCTGCGAAATCGCACACCAGGCTGTCCACTCCTACCCATTTCTTCACTGTGGTGTTTCCCTGGAACCTATCCTGCAGCTCTCTTTTGTTTAGTCTCATGCAGTTTCATGTTTCTTTATCATATAGAGGTCGGTGAGAGAAGATTGCTTTTAATTAAAGGTCTGTTAACAGGTCTAGCACAACAGTGAGCTGATTCAAGCTTTTCTCATTTTGCCCCTATGCTAGGGCAACAGAAAAATGCATTCCAAGACTGACTATTGTCACAGATGATGAATGAGAATGGCCAGTTCAGGCCCACAAGGTAAATCCAACAATGGTCTAAAGTAATCATAGTTAGCAGAGATAGTAGGTATGTAAAGAAAGGACATATTATAGGGAAATAGGAAAATCTCTCCAAATGGGGTCTTACATCCTCATAACTCCACTTTGGGCACCAAGAAATGTAGCAGTGTAACGTGGGTCCATGCATCATGAGGTTGAAGGGTAAAATTCAGTAAAAACTAAGTAACTAGGAGGAATGTTTATTAAGAGAGAAATAGCTCCCAATAGCAGGGAAGATGCAAAAGTGTGTTGCTGCAAAGACTCTGTCTAGGAGATTTATACAAAAAATGACCAAGGCACAGAACACACCAAGTCAAACTAAGGTCAACCTATAGGACTAAAATAACCTTAGTTAAACTAGAAATGGGCCTACGAGGAATCAAGGTATGTAGCAAGTGTATGCTTGCAGGTGCCTCTTGGCCTGTAGCTTATCTACATGGCTTATCAAAAGAACAAAGTGAAAAGGAAAAAAAATGTTTCCCAGATAGTCAGGAGTAAAAGTTTAGTAGTCATCTATCTCCATGCATGTTATCTCATTTTTTATATTCCTGGACTTAATGTCAATCTAGTTCTTATTAACTTTTGACCTCAGGCTCCTGCTTATCTGACCAAGGCCTAGTTATTCTGATTCTATATTGGGCTCAGTGCCTCTCTAGCTGCCTGCTAGCTTCTGTCTAATCTGCCTGTCTATAATACTTGGGCAGAAAATTTGTCTACATTTTGCTCATGTCCTGAAACTGTGTGGGAGACTGAGATTAAGGACAACAAACTAGTAATCTGGTGGAGGAAACTTCACAGCAGCCAAATGTTCAGGCAGTGCTCTGGGTATTGTTGGGAGATTTTGCCTAGCTGTACATTGAGTATGAAGAACTGTGGGCCCAACAGAATGATTTAAAATGTTCTGAGTTTGGCCAGAAAGGTAGCTCCAGTAAAGTTGAGGCCTGAAAGAGCATAAGAGAGCTTGGTTGCTAAAAATTTAGCATTTTGAAAAGCCAAGTACTTTACAACAGTACAATAAGAAGTACATCTTGAGGGTATGTGAGGAACAGGAAAGGCCCTGCCAATACAGACTCATACTCCAGAATGACTACTACTTAGGGAATTTGTTCTTGGAATTGGGTTCACATCACTCAGTCATATAGGTGTTTAGAGACCCTTACACCCATGATAGAAGGAAACCTGGCTACTGCTCCAGGTGGTGGCTGACCTTGTCATCATCCATGTGGTGCTGGCTTTATGTATATGGAGAATGTAAGAGTTGTGAAGTCACGAAGGCTTCCACCCAGATTTCAGAAGGCCTGGGAAGCCTGGCAGTGTGCCCCTGAGAGGGCGGTGTGTGAAGTTGTGCATGTGAGGCCAAAAGTAGAAGGGAGATCCCAGAAAGTTGGAGAAGCCAGGAATGTGGACCATCTGAGGAGAGCTGCAAGCAATGAGCAAATCCATCCCAAGAGAGAAGCCATGAGTTCTATAACCACCAGCAATGCTATAAGGGTGGGGCTGTCCAAGCCCTTTGGCACAGGATCTCCCTACATCTTACCCTGGGCACTGGACGTGGAACTACAGGATTTGCCCTGTTGGATTTCAGTCTTGCTTCGTTCTCGTTCCTTTATATCCCTCTATTTTTCCCTTGCTCGTTTGTATGTTGGAGGTGTTCAACTTCCTTTTGATTTCTACAAGGGCTCACAGTTAAGGGTTTGCCTTAAATCTCAGAGGAGACTTTGGATTTGGTCTTTTCAGCAATACTGAAACTGTTAGGACTTTGGCAGATCTCAAAATGGGCTAAATCCATTTTGCATAAAGGGATATACATGAGCCCTTTGCAGGGGCAGGGTAGAATATTATGGTTGATTTCTAGATATCCCCCTAAAGCATCATGAGCTCAGAGGTGGGGCTTTTGGGAGGTGACTGGATCATAGGAGTGTGATACTTATCTGTGGATTAGTCCACTCGATGAGTTTATAGCTAAATGTGATGTTGGGAGGTAAACCCTGGCTGGGGGACATGGGTCACTGGGGGTGTGGCCTGGAAAGTTCTATCTCCCTCTCTCCTCCCTTGATCTCTCTCTGCTTCCCTAACTCCATTCCACGGGTAGCTTCTCCTCTGCAGTGTCCCTCTGCCATGCCATCCTGCTTTGGAGCCAGTCAACTGTGGACTGAAAGCTCTATAAAGTGTGAATCTAACAAAATTTTGCTTCTTTAATTCATGAGTGTTTGGCATTTTGTCCCAGCAATGAGAAAAATGACTTAGTGAGATAGTTCCCTGTTGTGTCAACTTGAGAAAAACAACAATAACAACAACAACAAAAAACACCCACCACTGATTGGAGTAGCACAGTTCTGGTTGTGGCTGAACAGATTTGTAGAAGACATATGACCCAACCTGGGCCTGAATGGCACCAACTGCTAGGCTTGTAGCCTGAATAGAATAAAAAGGAGATATATAAGGAAGTCTTGCTTCAGTTGATTTGGAGGAGCTCCAGTCTTCAACATTGCCTTGGGATGTCCATCTTCAGACTTCCAGATCAGACTATTCAGCCCACCTCCGGCTCCTTGGCCTTGCCACATAGCCCCTTTGGCTTCCAACAGGACTCTGCAGTGAGCTCCAGGTTTTCCACCTTTGACTAGACCATTCAGCTGTCCAGTGTGCAGACAGCCCTTTTGCATTCTTCCATGCTTGACTCTGCATGTAGCTATTGTAAGCCTACACTGTAAATCCATATATATGTGTGTGTGTGTATGTGTGTATATGTGTGTATATATATATTTAATTTTCTTAAATCTGTTACTTTAGTGATCCCTGACTAATCTGCTAGTGAGCCCTGACTGATATATTAAGACAAGTCAGATTTTTCAAATATATGAAAATATATTTGTATATACATTAGTGCATATTAATTTTACAAAATATTGGGGTTTATTGTGCCCTTTTTATACAGGCATATAACATATTTTGATCATATCCATCACCCCTGTTACCTTCTCTTACATACCCCCTCCTCCTTATTCCCTCCCTCTTGCCTAATAGTCTTCCTTCTACATTTGAATCATTTTTTTCAGATATTACGTATTAGGGAAAACTTGTGATACTTGTCTTTCTTAGTCTGTTTTATTTTGCTTAACATGGTGTTCTCTATTTCCATCCATTCTCTTGCACATGACATAATTTCAATCTTCTTTATAACTGAGTAATACTCTTATATATATTCCAATATAATACTCAAATATATGTAATGCTCATATATATATATATATATATATATATATATATATATATATAATGGTTGATATATATATGGTGGTCTTGGTTATTAAGAATTGTGCTGCAGTAAACATCAGTATGCAGGTATTTCCTATAGTATGCTGACTTTAACTCCTCCAGGTATATACCAGGAGTGGTATAGCTGGCTTATATGTTAACTCTATTTTTCATTTTTTGAGGAACCTCTATACTGATTTCTATAGTGACTATACTAATTTACATTCCCACTGACAGTGTATAAGTGTTCCTTTCTTCCCTGCACTCTCACCAGCATTTTTTATATTCTTGGTAATAGCCATTCTGACTGCAGTGAGGTAGAATCTCAGTGTAACTTTTATTTACATATTTCTGATGTAGTCCTCAATTTCTTAAGGGATGCCATAGGTGAAAAACGTTTCATCTTCTTATAAGGTTTTATTTGGCTATACGACAGAGCCAAGAACATCTTTTAGTATATGCTCATCCTAGTCGTTTTTTTCTCTCTACATTTCCTACTTCCAAGTCCAGAGACATTAAAAACATTTTCTTTCTCTGGGAGTCTCAGAATTCTGAGTACCTAGAGTGGCACTATCCAAATGAAGTTAACATACTGGTAGAGCTGGTTGGAATGCAAGTCTGATTTCAAAGTCCTTGTTTTTAACTGTCCAAGTAGCCTGTATCTCATCAACTCCTCATTTGTGCTTTCAAGTTCATGTTGGTCTCATCCTTTTGCTATCTCGTAAGGAAAAAATGACATTGCTTATGGAAAGATCCTGGCATCCATCATATTGGGAGCTCCATAGATTCAACTTGAACATCTCCTTTCTCCCACTTTTTGCTCAGTTATCTCTTCTTATTCACTTCCTCATGTTTCCTTTCCTATTTTGAAAAATACATATTGTGAGAAATAATAGTGTATTACTGATTGATTTCTTAAAGTGAACCACAAAAATAGATCTTGGTACTACTGTTTTTCCTTCACATTTCTCTATGAGCAAACTTTTGAGAGAAGACTATGTAAATGACAGATTTTCTTGACATAAACCAGTGGCAGTGATTGAGGGCAGAAAATAGTTATTTTATAAGAATATAATAACTCCCTCATATTCAGACCCAGCCCAAATATGTGATCTAGTAACCTATCTGAAACTAGGGTAATACCCTATCTGAAACTAGGGTAAAAAAGGTTCGTATTTGTCTACATCTATTTGTTTACATCAATATTTTCAGTACATCCTCAAAAATTTCATGTTGCTGCAAAATGCATATCTTACTTAGAAATTTGTCTTAACAAGTATTTCCTAAACTGATGTGGTATGGGAAGGAATTATGTAAGATGTTAAAATGTATTTGAGTGTTCAAATATGCTTGGGAACTACTGGACTAAAAATGTTAAAAAGGTTTCTCTAAGGTGGGACTTCTCAAAATCTTGATATAAATGGAATTACTCTACTTTCTTGTTAAAAAACGCATGGTCTTTATCAGAGTTTTAAGGCCCTACATGAGCTGGCCTGGCCCCTACCTTTCTTTCCAACTTCAAATAATATCATTCTTCCCCTTATATTAACCTGCTCTCGCCACACTCCCTCTCTTGCTAGTCCTTGAGCATACTAAATTCTTTCTTGCCTCAGAGCTTTTCTAATGTACTTTGTTTTCTATGTTTAACTCTTCGTTATGGTTTGTGCCTAGATGTCCCTCCAAAGCCTCATGAGGTCATACATAGGTGGGGCTTTTTCAGAGGTGACTGAATCTAGAGTGTGTGATGCTGGGATTAAGGGTGTGTGATTACTAAATCAATCTTCTGATTGTTTTGGCACCACCCTAATCCCAGCAACCTGGATAAAATATAAGGGGCAGAAAGAAGCTGCTAAGGTATCTTTCTTTCCTTGCTGTCTTCCACCTGCTTTAAACTCTCTCTTCTCTGAGCTGCTCATCTGTCGTGCCACCCTGCCTTGGTGCCAGTCATTTATAGATTGAAACCTCTACAAACTGTGAGCTAAATGAACCTTTCCTCCTTTAACTTTGGGTGTCAGGTATTTTGTCTCAGCAATGAGAGAAAAGTAAGTAAAACACTCTTTTCTTGCTATTTCGATGAAGCAACCTATAATTTCACTTAAAATTTTGCTCCTCAGAAAGCTATTCCCTGATGATTTTACCTAAAGTATTTCTAACTCATTCTCTTGCTATGCTCAATCTCATCTACCCTGTTTTATTTCGTTCAAAGAATTTACGGTTATCTAAGATTATCTTATTTACTTATTCACTGACTTGTGTATTTTCTGCCTTTTCAACTAGATAGGATATTAGGTCCACGAGGGCAGGGACTATATCTGCCATATTCACCAGCCTGTGTTTAGGATTTTACAATAATGCCTAGAATACAGTGAGTGCTCCATAAACATTTGCTTAAATCAAAATTGTAAGTGATTGAAATTGTAAATATGATATTACTAAAATTGAATGAGATTTTAAATGTTTACTTACTAGAAAATACTATGTAAAAAAGTCCTGAAACTTCTTTGAGTATATCAATCACTTCCTCCCCTAACACACACTAGTAAGTGTAACTCTGAACTTGTGGTATACAACTTGGAACTTGATGATCTAAATTTTGTCTAAAATTTACATTTTTAACTTGTGAGGTTAATAATTCCTCTAAAATCAATAGAAACTTGAAAACTTTTGACCAAAACTCTACCATGGTTTATATCCAAGAATCAAAGCTAGCTATTTATTTTCTTTCTTTCCATTCTCTCATTTCCTACCCAATCAAGGATTGACATAAAGTTTCTCCATGAAGAATTAGCCAAAAGATAAAAAGAAAATCGATAAAAATAAACATCAGTAAATTCCTCCCCTCCTCAAGGGTGATCTGGTAACAGACCCTGTTAGAGACAAATAAATGAAAACAGAAGAGTCACTTGGCTTTCTCAAAATGTCAGTGAAATGAAATAGCACTACAGAATATCCCTACCTGTGGGACATGGGGGCAGGGACTATAGCTAACAGGAAGAGCAAGTCAGTATACTAACAGTTTTAATTTCTTCTTTTGTACAGACGGTGGCTAGACAGATGTGTGGCCCAATGTGATCATTACAAGTGTCTGCTTGGAATATAAACATTCTTGTCTTTTGCTTCATTTTCTTTCCCAGAAAACGGGTTTAAAGAGCCTGTTTTGAGATTTTAGTTAGGTATTTTGCCTCTCTGCCAAGGACACTCATTAAATATTTAGTGGAATTCTGGAGATTGACTTTTAATTATAATATGCAAGAAACCTGCTTAGTCAGAGGTCATTCTGTGCCATATTAATACAACTGGGGGGGGGGTCTCGGGCTGAATGTAATTACAAAAGTACCGATAATCTCAGTTTTTGAAAAGGAAGGGGTCAGATTCTAGAAATGTTAAGGCAGTGATCTTGACATAAATCTTTAGTGGAATTCGCTACAGAATTCATAAAGGAATGGGACAAAAGCAAGAAGGAAAGGCAGGGGTGGTCACCAGGCTCAGTGAGACTTCACCAAAGGTTATGTTCTGACAAATTAATTCTATTTAATTCTTTTGATAACAAAGGCATAGCATAGTGATTGTTGTGGGTTTAAAATCACACCTCCACTACTTACGAGTTGGAGAATCTCAGGCAATTGTCCTCATCTCTCACTATTTCAGTTTTCTCATAAATAAAATCAAACTTGAAGTAATATTTATTTCACATAATTTTCTGAAAGTAAGATGTGTTTATGCATGCAGACTCCTTAAGGCTGCACCAGTGACTTTGAAGCAGTATGTAGTAATTGTTCAATAAAGATTAGCTGTTATTTGAGTGCCTGGATTGTGATCTGGATGGTAACTGTTAGATGGTTTCGTAACGAGTTGAATAACTCCAATATGGACACAATAATTAATGGACTGATGTGAGTCAGAAGGGAAGGTTTTAATGGTACTATATTCATCATTTTTATAGACAAATTGACAGAAAATGTGGACAGCATGCCCATCAACACTGTAGATAAGTAAAAACTTTTTTATAGTCTAAAAAGATGGGGTAAAATGATAATCATATGGTTTTTAATATGTGTAAATTTCAACTCCTACCATTGAGTGTTAGATGTAATCTGTGCATTCTGAGGTTAGATGTAGAGCATATTGTAGCATATTGAACACATTATCATACATCATGTCTTATGATTTTTATTTTTAAACCGATCCTATCTGGTGGTTGTAACAGGTATTTTAGCCCAATTTAGCAGAAAACAGTAACAGCTAGCAATTCTATTGTGCTTGCTGCATGCCTATGACTCTGTGCCTATTAATGTATTTATATTTCACCACCTCAGTTAATGACTCTCATCAGATATACCTTACAGATTAGAAATCTGAGACATGCGAGGTTTAAGTAATATATCCAAATCAAACATCTAGTAACTAGCCTTGCCAAGGTTTGATTTCCATCAGTTTAGGGTCCAGTTCACACTCGACTGTTATACTGTACTGCCTTTCACATTAGTGCCTTTCTGCAGAGGAGGAAAGTGAGTCTCAAACACATAAAGTGGCTTACTCAAGATCACAAAGCTGAACAACCACTGTCAGGGTTAAAATTCTGACTAGATCCGTTGTCTTTTCTGCAACCCTAGATATTTCTCATTTTAGCCAAAATTTGGACATTTTGGAGCCATTTAACTGTGGGAACACAGTCAGATCCCGGTGACCAATCTGTGAGACAATCTGCGGAAGGCATGCCTATGTAGAGTGTCAGAGGAACATAGGTGATCTTTAAAATTATTCCAACTCACGATTTTATAAGTCTATGTACATTACATTTTAGTAAGAGTAGAGGGAGTCAGCTGAAGACGAGAACAAGATGGGGGATAGGTTAGCCAGTCTGTAACACCACAAGGAAATGCTTCTCAAAGAGTGGCCCTCAGATTATGAGTGTCAGAATAATCTGAGGCATTTGTTCCACTGCAGATTCTAGGCTTCTTGGACTTAATGGGTCTGAATCTGGGGTATGAAAAACATGCCAAGTGATACTTGTTAGTACAAATTTTGAGAATCACTTACTTAGAGTTGGCCAGCACCTTATTACCAAGACTCTTAGAATTAATACTAAGGATAAGTGGATAAATCAATCATTTTAATAATGTAGGAAAGATATATTTTCAATTCCAGAAAAGTTATAGGCAAAGATTGGATGGTCTCAGAATGATAGTATAGCCCATGACTCTAAAATGTTTAGTTTGTGTTGTCTCTGGTACCGCCTTCTTGCAGGGTTCTGTGTCAGGGAAGCTACATGCAAAGAGCCATAACCAAATGGGAATCTAATTACCACTTCATCAATAGCTGACCAGTAGTGAATAATCCACAATATAAGGCTTTTAAGTGAAACTGAGTTGGAAGCTTATGGAGTCTCTTACGCATCCCCTCATTCTTATCATAATCTTGAGGCCTGTGCAATTAGATATACATGCTTGGATCAGGGACTAAGGGGAGACAGGGCGGGAGAGAGAGAGAGAGAGATCTACTTTCAAGAAAGGATCTGAGTCTAATGACTCAGCCAGCTACAAGAGTGGCACACAGAGGAGACAAAAAGAATGCCATGTATGATCCTGAGATGTGAGAATAAGGAGAAGAAAATATGGAAGAAAAGGAAAATTGACTCCTGAAGAGGCAGCAATGATATAGAAATACAAGTAAGACAGTCACATAAATGGATTCTGGAACAATAACCATACCAAAACAGTTCAAATGTGACAAGATCCATGCTTTCACTGATGAGTTACTAATTCTTCAACCCTTGTAGAAGTGCTGTTGAGGAGACAGACCAAGGAAGAACTTGGAGGCAGAACTGCGATACTCAAAATGAGGCCGATTTTATTATATAGTGACAATATGTTCTCTAGCTCCTGGCCATTGTCCTCGCAGGAGGCACGAGAAAGAAAGCAGGATAGTAATTTGGAGGATATGGACAGTTACGTTTGAGCCAATCTTTACTGAGGAAAAACAAGTCTGCCTACCAGGATTTTCAAAAAGCATTTCAAATCTTTATGCTATTAAACAAAATTAAGCTAGTAACAATATTACATTATTATTTAACCAGAGTTTTGCAACCCTTTTCATCAAATTCAACCACTTTTGCAAATCAGGATACAGACCTAAGTCACTTGTCCTTCTGTGACGTTTCAAAGAATAGCCCTGTGTATTCTCTTTGCCCTTTGGCATTTGTCGAATACAATGAATCACTCTTTACCAGGGAGAAGATCATGTGCTTCTTTCGTGAACCTTGCTGCAGTATTTGGATGCACTTCCCAGCTCCAAACTCAAACCAACGTTTTCCCCACAAGATTTCTTTCTTGAGGAAGCAGCTTTTTTGGGCACAAGCCTGGGACTCAGTGCAGCCTAATCAACTTGTCTTGTCATCACTTAGTGCCACATATTCTTGTCTCTGGCAAGCATTCATTGTGAAGGGCATCATGCAAAGCTCATGATGCCATCTTCATTGAACTCATGCTTATAAGAAGAAAATAAGGGGCTATAGAAAACTTATTTTTAAATTGAATTTAAGTACTTTTGCCACATTTTAAATGTCAGACGGAACTGTTCCACAGTACAAATCTGCCAAGACTATGCAGGCGGCTGTTTTCAATAGGACTGTTTGTGCCCTATTGTACTAATCTTTTTTTAAATGTACACCTTGCTGCAAAAGGCCAAGAACACCCACACAGGCTGTGGGCACTGTTACTTTTTTCTTGCTCCAAGTGGATGAATAGGCTCTTACTGCATTTGGTGTGTGGCACTGTTAAGCATTTCTCAATCGTTTTCTTCCCTTGGTGGACAGTGAGCCTTCCTGGGACACAGCAGGCAACACTCTGTACTCTCCCACATGGCCACACACTCCCTCAACCATCTGCTCATCTATCTGCCTCCACTGGATCACGCTCCCCGCTCCCCTCCCAGAAATGGGATCCACAATTCAAGAATGATCAGGAATTATGTGCAGTAGAAGAGTGTGCGGATGGTCTGGAGAACCAGAACTCTTTTGGTTTTAAATGAATATGAAAAATCTTCCAAACACAGTATGTGCACTTTTTCACCTTAGCTAGGTGAAGTCTGGTTACCAATCATGAAGTAGCGTTTGAAAATTTATAAAGTCCTTAGGACAGTATCTGACCCTTAGTAAGGTAGCATGCTATTGTTTTAGTCAAATGACCTCTGCTTGGATCCTGCCTCCTCCACTTACTAACCCTGGAAATTCTATATAATCTTCCTCAGACTCAGTTTTCTTATCTGTAAAATGGGTAACTATTAATAACTAATAATAACTATTGTGCAATGTTGGAACAATGACATGATATATGTCAATCCCCTGGCAGAATGTCTGCTGTAAAGTAAACATTCATTATATATTATTTTAGTGATAGTAATTATTCACTAAAATGATACCTGCAGGCAACATTATTATTTAATTTCATTTCCCTTCGAGTCCTATGTTGTCTTCTCAATTAGTGATTACTGATTCTGCATCTATAAACTTACATAATCAGCAAATATTTGGGAGTATTCTATTTCTGTATCAAAGATTACCTGGAAAAATACAGAGAGTATTAACACAGCTCTACATGAGTTTTCAGTGTAATTGTGAAGATAAAAATGTATTCATAGAAAACTGTCAATAATAAAATATTGGGGACATGATATAGATACTACAAGTTACTAGAGATCAGAGACGGTAGATACATGCCTATGGCTGGGCCGGAGATGAAGGCATGGGACATGACTTAAAAAATGAAAAAAAGATGATAAAGATAATAATAATAATAATTCCAAATTGTTAGAAACCTAATTGCTAGATGCTTTACATGTATTATCTAATTTAACCTACATAATATTCCTACATAGTGGGCAAAATTAATATACTTACCTTTAAATTAAGGGAACTGAAGCTCAGAGAAATTAAGAAACATTACCAAATGACGTATGATTGTTGAAGGGCAGAACTAGAATCTGTGCCCTGGGCGTTTCTGACTCCAGAACCATCTTCTTGCATAATCAGGCTGTCATCTGTCAGTGAAGACAAGGAGTCTGACAAAATCAGGCAGGGAAGATGATGCAAACAAAGGTACATAGGCACTGATGTCTAAGGAGGAGTGAAGGGAATGTTTGGTTGGTATATTTACCAAGGAAGAAAGGGAGGAAGGCTTGGAAAGCTAAGCTGGGGCCTGATGTGAAGGGCTGTGTGATTCTGCAGGTGCTAAATACAGTTCATGATGTTCGGTTCATGTGGTGTTCACGTCCTACCCCTATGAGTAGTTTTGGATCAAACCTCTAATCTGGAGACTGGTTTTATTTCTTCTCTTTTCTTGGAAAGGGAATGACATTTATTTTTCCATTTGTTTGCTGTTTTCCAGTGTATTGTGTTTATTTAAGGGTCGCTTGGGAGAGTGTGTACATGTGGAAGGCAAAAGACAGACAGCTCAAAATGCCTTGACCTAGAAGGAGATTATTGTAATACACCAAAATTTCCATATACACAGTATGGAAGATGTTGATCTATATATCTCACCTTATATTTTAGTAAGAGGAGGTAAATAACAGCATGGAAAAGATTTGTACTTTTTTCTGATTAACAAAGAACTACAAGATATTCTCCAGGATAATGTTTAAAAAGTTGGGAAACTGCCACTAGCATAACATAGATAGTTGATAACTTGCAAATGGTTTGACTTTCAAAAGTTCATTTATCAAGCAATTTTTTGTAACTTGGAACGTACAATCCCTTAGAAACAATGCTATATAAAAATGGTACTTGATTTTTCTATTTATTTCTCATACAGATGATGGAGTACTTGAGATTATTTTGAAAAACCTTAAATTCCATAGGAACTTGACATATGGCATTAATTATACTTTCAAAGATTTAAAAGGGGAACCAAGTCAGAAGATGTTAGTCTGGAAACAGGAAAAGTTGTACTCTTTTCTATGAAATATGCTATTACAGACTTATTTCAAAAGGAAGTGTAACTACAGAAATTAGGAATAGAGGGTGTATATCTCAATCTGATAAAAGCCATATATGATAAACCAACGGCCAACATTACACTGAATGGCCAGAAACTGGAAGCTTTCACACTAAAATCTGGAACAAGACAAGGGTGTCCACTGTCACCACTGCTATTCAACATAGTTCTAGAAACATTAGCCAGAGCAATTAGACAAGAG
>PVJO010018586.1:0-36308 GCA_004026905.1 Hystrix cristata
ATAGGCAGCCCCAGTCGGCAACTCTTTTGTTCCCAGCGTCTCCACTTGGATAATAGAGCAGATGGCCCCTTGTCGGGTTGAGGCTCCCTGAGGCTAAGTGCAGCCATGTGCAAATATACCTGGTCGCCTCTTTGACCAGTATGGATGCAGCCTGCTCTGGCTTTAGAGCTGGTCCTGCCTCAATGATACAACCAGACTCCCTGGGGTCTGGGCTGTTTGACTCCCTAATCTAAATGATCCACGTACATTTTAGAAAACCATCTCCACAACTCTAAGGACTGGAAGGGGGGTTTATGTGTGTGTACATGGATAAACAGAGCAAAGAGAAATATGGTGCAATTGCTTACAATCGCTTACTCTTATCTAGGAATTTGGGTAGTACTCACTGTTATCTTTTGATAACAGTACATTAAGATGAAAATTGAAATTTTAGTAGAGACACTTCTTTCTTGTATTGCAAAACATCGCTTTATAGAGCTGAACTGAAAAACCATTGAAAATAAATATACTTTTCATCACATAAGTGATCTGAATTTTTATTTGTGTACCCTGTTTCAGCTTAGACAGTGAAACTGCCCAGATATTTTTCATTTTGAATTTATCATCGAATTCACTTCCCGTTATTGTTATTCCAATACTGGAGAGAACTGTTTAATTTTCCAGAAGTTTTTGTTTAACTTTAATGAAAACCAAACCCACACAGATATACTTTTAAAAAAAAAAACCAAAAAACATTTCAGTCTGAATAGGAACCTGCTTAATTATAAGAATGATTCCCCTAATAATTCCGTGATTTTAGCATCACCCTAATTACACCTTTGGCTGTTCCAGGCCAAGGATCACAAGGCTTTTGAAATTCGGATGATAAACCTGGACTGAGCTCAGACCACAAGACCCAAGAGCCTGCCACTGATTGGCTGCTCACTGTGGCGACAGCAGGATTGCACGTCGGGCCCTTGTCCTTCGGGAACCCGCGCTCCGGGGCAGCACTTACGTCTCATCAGTGAACGCTATTCCAAAGTATTCCTTTTCCTTCAGGTTGAAGTGAGAAGCCACGAGGTCAAGCAGCTCCTTGGCCAGAAGCTTGGGCTGGGGGAGAACACAAAGGGAGGAGGTTAAGGGACCAGGGACTGCTTTTCCTAAAACACGCACTCTCAGGCTTCCGTCTTTTCTTCCACAGAAAGCCTTGAAGCTCAAACACTGTACATAAATGCAAATGATTTCTATGAAGCCTAAGGCAATAGACAGACGGGATACCACTGGGCAAACAGGTAAGGGAAGGGTCGCAAAAAAGGCACTGTCTCATCTCCTAGTGGTTTTGTCCTATCAACAATGGTACTGCTCCTTGGCAGGGATGTCAAACCTTGATGACTTCCCTTCTTCATATCTGAAGCTGAATTGAAGGAAGATACCTTAATTAAAAATAAAATCAATTTATTTAGCACAAACACAGATGCTCATGTACTTATGACAAGGTTACCTTCCAATTAACCCATTGTAAGTTGAAAATATCATTAAGTGAAAAATGAATTTACTGCTCCTAACGTACTGAGCAGCACAGCACACTGGAATTATTGGTGGTTCCCCTTTGTAACTTGGGTGACTGGGGACTTCAGGTCGCTACCACCACCCAGTATGTCAAAGAGGACTGCGCTGCATATCACTATCCAGAGAAAGACCCAAATCCAAAATTCCAAGAGCAGCTTCCATGGAGCCCCTAAGGCTTTCACACCACCACGAAGTTTCCGTGTCTTCCGCTTAGCCATGGCGAGTCCAGGACTGCTGTATTTCCTGTGTGGCAGGTACTGCGCTAAGCACTTTACAGACCCGTGTCAGGGTGAGCTGGTGACACAGCACAGCGGTACAGCCTCGGCTACCGTGCACAAGGCCCTGGCTCCAATCCCCACCACTGCAAAAGGGATTATCCTGAATTCTCACCACAGCCCTATGTCCACAGTCCAGGGTGGAACCAGAGATGGAGCCAGGAGCAGGCAGATGTGTCCCCCTCTGCTGCCTCAGTCCTCTTCGCCTAGCGACCTGCAGGTCACCAGCAAAAACCACTTCAACTGGCAAGCCTGGGTTGACACAGTGGTGCTGCCTCCTCCCAGAACAGAGACATCAACAGAGACTCCATCTTGATAAACTAACACCTTGTGATGGCCTATGCTTCCACTCCCATTACATTTTGAAAAACTCAAAAAGCAATCTCGGAACCAACAGGGAATTCAAGATTTTACATAGTTCATTAATGGAAGAAATTCTACCCCAGTGAGGAGACCACAGTGAGTCACACGTCTGAGAATGTCACCAATAGGTTACAAAGCAGAATGCAAGAAGCTTTGAGGGGTCTGGGGATTTAGCTCAGTGGTACACTGCCACCCCCAAAAGCAGCTTTGAGCAAATGCTGCAGCCCCCCTCTCTGCCCCCAGGAGGTGTCCAGCTGCCCAGCTCAGAGCATTTCCAGGATCAGCTGTGACTACGTGGCAGTGTGACTCCTCAAAATCACGATGTGCTGTGATTTGTTTGTCCAAACGACTGGCACCCCTTTCAAGGTTGTCACAGTATTTCTATGCGCTCGCCGTTTCTTAAAATATTATGCGGAACCTTCGGAGCTTGGGGCAGATGTTACGCCCTCGCCAGCGATAAATCTTCTTGCCTTCGGAAAGGATTTGCTTTTTGGCCAATGTCAGAGTCGCTCGAGGTCAAGCCCAGTGACTGGGAACAAAGGAGGAGCGGGCGACCACGCTAGGTCAACCTGCTGTTACACAGTGAGATCTAACTCTTAAGTAGTAGTTGTGGGTTCTTGTGCTTTATAATGAGAAATCCAGCCCAAGCACGGAAATGAGCAGCGAGATTTCCTTCACTTTGGGAGAACTTCTGAAGCCAGTATCTCAATAGACTTGATCAGACACATGTATGTTTACCCGGGAGGAAGAAGGATTACGCCCGAGGCTGGCGTGATTCATCTGCCACAGGATCCAAGGTGTGCGTCCTTCCTGGAACGTGTGGGGTGTGTGGAAGGAGGTGCGTGGGACCGGGCTGGAGGGCGGGATGGGGGCAGGGAGAAGAGCTGGGAAATGTGGCCTTGGCCAGTGAGTGTCAGTGTTCAGGCCCCTGCTCAGACGAGGTCTGGGGGAAATGGAGCCCTGGGGCTACGTTAGCTGACTGCACTTCACTGAACTCTCCTTTCCTAATGCGATGCCTTCCAAGGAATTCACAGAGGCGTCACTGCATCCTGGATCAGGCGCTGAGCGTTCCTGTAGGTGACCTCTGCATCATCTACAATGCAGGAGACTGTTCCTCTGCCAGGTGAGACTCTGAGACTCGGAGACGTGGCCCCAATTCACAGCAAGGTCCACAGACACCTGCTACCGCGGGGATGAACCCCAGAGACACCATAATCAGTGGAGCCCGGGACAATGAGACAAATACTGTCTCACCCACTTCCTCAACTCCACAGAGACAGCAGAAGAGAGGCTACCAGGGGCTGGGGAGGAGAGGATGAAGCGTTATTGCTTGATGGTGACAGAATTTCTGTTGAGATGATGGAAAAAGTTATGGAATAGCAGTGATTACTGTATAACATTGTGAATACTGTATACTTAATGCCCTGGAGTTGTCTGCACAAACAATGGCTAAAATGGTACATTTTGTGTTATCTATATTTGACCCTGGTTTAAAAAAAGAAAGGGCAAGCAAAACACAAGCTCTGGTTGGCCTCAAAGCCCATGTGGAGGGCCTCCCTCTACAATCTCACCTCAGCTGACTTTACTACTTCCTGGGTGAGAGGTCAAGAGTCATGGCCTGCGGGCTCTGTTTGGATGAGGGTTTTGCTGCTCAGTCAAAACTGGTACAGCGACATTATAGATTTATATACCAGTACTGTGAACTTGGTTAATGTGAATCTCTCCCCCATGGTATAAAATCAGGTTTGGGGCCTGACGAAGTGAACCAGATGACTTCATACGCTGGAGAATTTACCAGAGTAATGGATACTGCCTTGGGAGCCTTGTGGAGATTGACTTTTGGCTTCTCCATGGTGACGTGTCCTTCAGCTCACACCTGTCACCAGAAGTCTTTCAATATTGGAACTTCTACAGGAAGAAAGCAAGCTTTCCTGGTGACTTACAAACAGAAGGTGACTGAAAGGCCCTGGGCAGTGGCGGCATCACAGAAAGAGACCTTATCCTCTCAAACGAAGGCCCTCCTCAAGAAGCGTATCAATTTACATGGGTAACTTTAGTTAAAAAACAAAACAAAACAAAACAAATTTAAAAGGTCAGTCCATTACTGTGTACAAAAGTCGTTCTGGATCAGGTACAAGGGTGATCAAAATGTACTGTGAGTGTTTAAATTCTTAAAAAATTTATTACAGTAAAAGACACATTACCATGACTCCCCTTCAAAATCCTCCCCCTCACTTCAAACACACCCATCCCATCACTCTTGCTACTTTCCGGAGCAGTTCTGGAAGTGCTCTTTCGTAAGTGTCTTCGCGAGGTGTGAGAAAAATACAGTGACCGCTGCTGCCGAGTGCTGTGCAACAGAAATACAGGCTTGTAACAACACTGCAGCGTGTCTTCATCTGCCTTGTTCACCAGGTCAGGCACTGTGCAAGTCCTGGCTCTTCCCAGAGTCAAAATGACCACGAGAGGTAAAGGTTTTGTCAATTTCAGATATCAAGGCAGCCATCTCAAGACACTTACGAAAGAGGGCTTCCAGAACTGCTTCAGAAAGTGGCAAGAACGACAGGGTAACTGTGAAGTGACAGGGAGTATTTTGAGGAAGGTTAGTGGCACTGCGTCTTTTACTATAATACTTTTTTTTTTGGTGCTGGGGATCAAACTTGGGGTCTTGTGCTTGCTAGGCAAGTGCTCTACCACTTAAGCTAAATCCCCAACAGTAATACATTCTTTAAATGTAAAAATTCACTGTATATTTTGATCACACTGCGTATACCACTCTCGAGGGAGAAAAGCCCAAGTTTATCATACACGATTTACAAATGGAGAAATAATGGCTGGGAAGGGAGAGAGAGAGCAGATTTCAGAAGATGCAGCAGTTACAATTCTGGGATCTTAATTCCCTGCGAAAGCCACACATTTTTCTGTGATTGAGGTGACTGACAACAGCCCAGATGGTAGCTTCTTCCATTGGTGAGAGTGAGGCCGCCACCTAACGCCTGATAGATGTGTGGTCTGTGTGCCAATGTTCAAGACCCTGGGGCTGCTTGTTACACAGCATTACCTGGCCTGCCCAAGGGACTCAAGTACCCAATCTTTTGCCTTCCATGAGGCCGCTTTAAACCACTTCAGCACCAGCATCTCGATTTCCTGATCTTGCAAACAAGGACAATATCCCACCTTGACATGATGGTGATGAGTGAAGTACACAGCTCTGAAAGTTCCTGAAACTCATTTGGAGCAACTTGCTGGGCCAGCAGCACGCACCCTGCTATTATGCACTTGGAAGGGATGTTTACAGGGTCCTGCTGATGATAATTTGCCAATTACTCGTGCTATAAACATTTGTGGAGCTTTGCAGGGATCAGGCTGGGAGCAAGGCCAGAAAGGCAGCCTGTAGCTGTCGCATCCTGTGGGACAGACTGGGAGGGAGCCGAGTGCTGGCGCCAGCCCAGCACATCCTGGGATGGTTAGAAACAGCCCCTCTGGCCCCTGGCTGCACTGGCCCCCATGAGGCCAAGCATTGAAGACCGACTTTCTCTCAGCCTGTGATCAGCTTTGTTCACTTATTAGCTTTTCTATCTTCCTTTTTCTATTTCAACTCCATTGTCCTTCTGAGTTAGTATTCCTCCTTACATGTGGGCAGTGAAGTCTCCCTCCAAGTGTCCTGGTCTACATAGTCTACTTGGTGGCGCTGCCCCCAGTGCCGTGGGGTCGGCTTCCCATCTGACGGAGCCTAAGGACCTGTGTAGCCACCACGCGCTGCAGAGGGGAGGCAGAGCGGGTCACCATTTCTGCTGCACCTCCAGCACCCGGAACCACCTCAGTTCAATGGCCCAGAGGGAATCCCTGGCATGTCCTGGTAGGACGGGACCAACCCTCATGACCAAAACGGCACCTGGCAGGCGTGGCTGTGTGGTGTTCTAGGGCTTGCTCCCCTGGTGATGGTCCTTGGGGAATCGGACGGTGGGGGGCACCCTGGCTTCACGTGATATATATCATGTGACATACATTATCCCACCGCTTTGAATGAGACAGGAGTGAGTCTTAGGTGAATGATTTTGGACAAATTATCTAACTTCACTGGGCCTTGATTTTCTCTTCTATAAGTGATGGGATAGATATCCTAAAATATCATTCTTTATGTAAATGCTGAAAGTATGTTCCTCCTTTCCTGAAAAGGCCCCAGCTTTCCTTCTCAAAGGTCTTAGTCACTCGATTTTGTTTTTGTTTGTTTTTTGAGACGGGTCATGCTATGGAGCTCAGACTAGTCTTGAACTCTCTATGTAGCTCCAGGTTGGCCTTGAACTTGTGATCCTCCTGCTTCGGCCTCCCAAGTGCTGGGATTACAGGTATGCACCATCATGCCCAGCTTTTATTCACTCATTCTAAGCGCCTTTCCAGCCACCTAGTTCTTCCCTGGTCTCTTAGATCTACTCTGTTCACACATCTCATCTTTCTTACATAATCTGGTTGAGCTATTTAACCTCACCCTTCCTCAGTTTCCTTAGCTGGGGTAGTGACCATACCCATGTGACAGGCTGTTGTATGGATTAAATGCATCACTGACGACCTATGTAAAGTACTGAGAACATTGTCAGCACACGGCAAGTGTTATACATGTTCATTACTTCCATTATTCATTACCTCGCTATGGATTATAACAAATTTTTGTTAAATCTTCTATGTGGCGTCAAGCTGTAAATAGCAGCCTGATATTTAAGGTCACTCTTTGAATGTGGTTCCAGTTTTCCTAGCTAACCTTACCTTTGCCCGATTTTCTGTAAAAATATTCATTTCTGTTCAATCAATTTGTATTGAACTAAAGAAAACACTGATCCCATTTTTATTTCCAAATTGTTTTCCATACTATCTTCTCTGCTTCTGCTTCTCTCATCCTGCTCAAAGCCCACCTCCTCCATGAGGCCCTCCCTGGTCACCTCGTGTACAAGGCCTCTGTCTTCTCCAAATTCCTGTAGCATTTGTCGTACATACCTAGCTTGCTTGCCATGTGTGCTCTTTATGTGTGGTCAGTCTTGCTGGACATGATTTATCGCACCTGATAGCGGGCCGAAAGGTGGCCTCCAGAAGGTATGTCCATGTCCTAATGCCTGGGGTGTGCAGGCGAAGGTCACTTTATATTACAGAAGACACAGCCAAGGTTCTTGAGAGAAGGGACTCACCCTAAATCTTCCAGCTGGGCCCTAAATGCCATTACACACCTCCTCGAGACAGAGAGTTTGGGATTTCTGACACAGCCCCAGAGAAGGCACGGGATGACAGAGGCAAAGGCTGGAGTGACAGGGACACAGGCAGAGAAATGCCAGCAGCCACCAGAGGCTGGAAGAGACCAGGAGCCACTCCCGCACCCCCCTCCCCGTGCTCTGGAACTGCAGGAATGTATTCCTGCTACATTCAGCCACCAAGCTTGTGGTTACTTGAGAACCCGGACTGAGACCCCACAGATCTGGCGTCCGCCCCCGCCTGGGCCTGCTGTACAGTCCCAGGGAAAGAAGCTGCTGGCCGTCCTGGGCAGGCGGCAGAAGATCTCCGGCCCGGGGCCGCTCCACGTCGGTGGTGGCATGGTGGGCTTCGTCGCCACCACAGGTTCTCCCTCAGCCCCTCTGGTGAGCCACTGCACCCCTGGGCATCTCACAGACCCTCAACCAAAGGACCTGCCGCTTCTGTTAACTGCATTAGAAAACAGAAGGAAATATCACATGACAGCCACCAAAAGACTCCCGTCCCTGCTTCCGGAAGAATCAGAGCTATGTCTGAAGACTGACCTTCTCGACTCTCCCTCCACTCCAGGGGCGTTCTTGACAATTCACTGCAAGGCACATGGTGACCACTAAGTGACAGACAATGCGTCACGCCGCCCCCCCCCCCCACGGCACAGCTACAGGCATTCTGTGCCTGGCGCTGTCCGTCCACTCCAGGGACCCCGAGACTTGATGGACAGGCGACTCCTGCCCTTTCTGAGTGGCCACAGCTGTGAGACGGCAGACAGGGCTGGTCCCTGGGGTGGGCAGGAGCCATGGCCAGTCTGCCCCCCAGGAGGGGCTGGGCTGCTTTCCTGCAAGCCTGGGGAAGGAGAAGCTTTGCATGAATGATGCCTGAGTCTGATGTCTGCCACTGTATCCCCTCCCCCACCCAGTCCATGTCCCCAGGGCTCTGCAGTAAGCCCGGGGCGTTATTCCTTCCCGGGGAGGGGAGTGGGCAGAGGGGAGGCCCACAGTCCCTGCCTTCATCCCTCCCTCCCTCCCTCCTTTCCAGCAGTTTCTGCAAGGCAGATGCACAGCAAGCCCCGCAGGCTCTCCTCCCCTGTCCCTGCCAGGCCTCTGCTGATTAGTAGCTGAGGAGGCCAATTTCCTTCCTGGCCTCTCAGAAGGGCCCTGGATTCTGTGGCAGGGGACAGACAGGTGCCTGAGCATCCCGAATGGGGGAGGGGTCCCCCAAACAAAGATCTGAAAACCTCCACCAGGCAGCAAGCCGGTGCTACAGGAGGAAGCACTTCCGTGTCCTGAAGTACCCCGCCAGCCTGAACAGGGCGCTGTGGTGCAAGCGCAGCCCTTTACTCCAGTTCAGGACCCACCAGTGCGTGACACCACCACACAGCTGGCTGCAAATGTGGCCGACCGTGTGACTGCTCACTGCCCAGGACAGCACCCGTCCAGCCTGCCCTGACGCTTCCCATGAGTGTTCTCACCCCGGGCCGGAAGCAGACCCCCGTGCGGAAGATGCCAGTCACCCCACTCAAGGGAGGAGGGCACTGAGGCACCGGACAGGGAAGTTTCAGAGTCCGTACGTGGCCAGTCTCTGCCGCGGCTGTCAGGTGCTGTAAGTCACCTGGAAACAAGGGTCACACAGAGAGCTAGAGGTTGCCGACCCAAGCGATTAATGACCGGGGAGGAAGTCAGAGCTCAGAGGTGTCAATGGAGACAAAGGAGGCCTCCTCAGCAGCCAGCACAGGAAGAGCCAGCACCCAAGTGCCTGATGCAACCCTTTACCCCCAATTCCCCAAAGTGGGGAGGAAAAAAACAGAAGGATGCAAGTGGCAAGGGGTGAAGGGCGCTCTCAGCGCTACCACCTGGGCCCTGGGCCGAGCCGCCCCTGTGCCACCCCCGCCTCCCCAGCCCCAGAGTCTGCCCTGGTTTGGTTCTGTGTGGCTGACATCAGCCCACCGGGTCTTCAGAACAACAGAGTTGCTAGACCTGGTGCCTAAGGTCACAGCCCCCCCCAGGGGCTCGGGCGCAAATGGCCCTGGCTCCAGGGCTAACTCCAAAGACTATTTTTTACTCTGATTTTTGTTTATCTACCTATCAAAATGATAAAAATTGTATATACTGTGTTTGAGGTGTACAGCATGATGGTTTTTGATCTAGAAATATGAATGAATACTGAAATTAAAAAGTTTCTTGTGGTAAAGATACATTGCCACTGATCCCCCGCAAAACTTTCAAATAATACCCCTTTCTTCAAGCACACTTATCCCATCATTTTTGGCAAGGTGTCTTACACTGTAATAAGTTTTTCTTTTTTAATTTAAACATGCACCATACTTTGTAATCACCCCTTGTACAGTATAGATTTAACCTAATTAATTATATATCCAGCGCCTCACATAGTTTTTTTAGTGCTGAGAACATTTAAAATCTGCCCTCTTAGCAGTTTTCAAACACACAACATTGTTGTTGGCCGCTGCCGGGATGTACAGCAGAGTTCCCAAACGAAGCGGATCGATGCTGGCCAAGAGACCCACCCAGCAAGGAGCAGGCTCTTCTGAGGTCACAACAGCCAGGAGGGATTTGACACTGCTTTTGTTGAACAGGATTCTGTCTGAGTGGCACTCGGGGTGGATGAGTGGCGGAATCACATGCCATTGACATTTACAGCCTCACATGTCAGTGCGATGCCTGACACCCAGTAGGCCTCCAATAAAGATGTCCTATTGGCAGAACGGGAGGCCCAAAGGGTGGAGTTCAGTGTTAGGCCAGCCTAGCAGGGCAAGCGCAGGACAGGAACGGCGGCTCCAGGACCCTTTCCTGGGGCTGATCTGAAGCAGAGAACTGCCAGGCAGACCGTGGCGGCTCAGAAAGGTGCGAGTTTCAATCAGACCCTACGCTCCCAGGCACCGTGATGGGCCCTGTGTGTGATACACATCTTACAAAATGCCCAGGAAAGGAGCCGCTGCGCCCGACTCCTCCCACCCAGCTAACTGCAGTCCCAGAGTTAGGGCGGCCCTCTCGGCCCCTCTCGGCCCCTCTCTTCAGCACATCTCTTCTCCCAGGACTCCGCCATTTAACCCGGGGATGGGACTCCCTGAGAACAACCTTTTTAGGTGTCTCAGCTGTCCCCCTGCCCCTTCCCTTTTATATTTTATTCCCTGATCCCTTCCTTTTATTTCCTCATAGTTTTTTTCCATGCTGTTCTTAGATACTGCCTGGTTTCAGGTTCTTCAAAAAGTTAGGGCTGATAAGGGTCTGGGGGGCTTCTTTCCCATCCATGCATTCGAATGATGCGCGATGGGAAGGCTTTGACAGGCGTGTATAATTGTTGCTCCTCCAGACTTGCGAAGTGCTCTTGCCAGCCTGGGGGGAGCCTATTGTATTCAGGATCCCCTCTGGGGACTCTGGGAGGTGGCAGGTGTTCGTTAGGGAGCGCCCCTGATTAGCGCAGCGAGCCCAGACTCCAGCCTGCTCCCGCAGCCTGTCCGCATTAATGAAACTGCAACTCTGCCCTGCTGCGGGCGACAGAGCGAGTCCCCAGCACTCGGCTTGCCTCTGGAGACACGGCTGTCACGTCTGCGGCCCAAATCCTGAGCTACTGCAGCAAACGTGGGGCTGCGGCTGCTACACAGTTTCATTTCACCTTATCGGATTCCAAGCTTTGTCTTCCACAGATGTCTTTTTTTAAATAGATTTTTATTAAAATCTATCCAAAATTACACAAACTTACAGGCCATTACACAAGCTTACAGACCACAATACACTGTGCCCTTTGTGCATGACAGTGAGCAATGTAAACAACCACCTACATACAGCAGTAAGTCACAACTATATAAAGTTTCCATAGTACCCAGTGTACTGCCGCTGATTTAAGTTTGGGTTATTAGGTTCTTATTTTTAAGATGTCATTATTCCTCTGGATTCCCGTTCTTGTCTGCTGACACAGTCAGGGCCACTACAGGACAGAGGGCAGAAGACTTCTGGGCCTCTAGCCAGTGACTCATTAAAAGCGTCATTCGTGTTTTCTCCTAGAGGCAGTTGGGACTTACAAACAGTTTCTGCTAAACAACAACAACAACAAGGACAACAACTGCCGAATGACTCCTCGCTTAGGCCAGTAGATGCTCAGTAAGTACTAAAAGCAGAACAACAAACTAGGACCTTCGTTTTGTACCCTTACTACTCTGCAACTTTGGGTCAAATCTCTTGCTCAGCTCTTCATATATGTATGCTAAAATTTTAGGGTGCATGTCTAAAAATGGGCAAAACAAGGCAGAGTAGCTCTGAATGTACATGACCCATCGAGGCAGGAGATTAGGGCACGGCAACGCGGCTGGGTGACGGGGGGTAACCTGCCAGTTAGGGAGCCGCAGCGGAGCAGCTTCAGAGCCCTGCGTGGGTGAGACACCCCGAATCCAGCGTCAGAGGGTGCAAAAGATGGCGGCCATCGGCCTCCTGCCACTGTCGTCAGCCTACCTGGCATGCAGGATATACAGTATTTTATCTTCTCTCCTTTTCTTCAGAGCACTTCTTTTTTTTCTTTTTTTTTTTAAGATAAAAGAAGCCAATTTATTTGAAGGCAGGGAAAGAGGGAAGAGAGGGAGGGAGAAAGCAGACATGGCAGACAGCTACTCTGGACAAGCAGGGAGTATTCGAAAGAGTAACTCCATAGCACTTCTTCAGGACACTTCATTTTCACTTCTTTTTCTTTTACCAAGTAAATCCTCTTTGGTTGTCCCATCCAATCCTTTGAACGAGGAGAACAAGAGCCTAGAAAGGACCTCTGGGCACCCCGGCATCTGGTAACACTGTCTCATCCCCTTTCAAGATGGAGGACACCATGATGGGAGATTCACCAGGTCACCGAACTACGTCCAGAAGTCTGTGGTCATCGCCCTAAACCTACGAAATCTTGGATTCCAGTAGAACCTCCTCGGAGCAGACTGCCCCAAGCACAGGCAGTCACCTGATAGACACTGAGTTGTCTCCTCAAGCAGCGAGGCCTCTCCCAGGGCCGACTCGCACAGCAGAACCCAGACAATGACCAACCAGACCTTGCCCACCTCGGCAAACTCAGGAAGGTTGGCCTCCTTCTTGTGTTAACAGACCAGTCTGAGCCTCTTCGTCAGAGTGTGTCCCTTTCAGCTGCTCAAGCGAAACCCCTCCTCCTTGCTCTTACTTTCCAACTTTGTCTTTATGCCAGAACGCTTTTCTGTGACAAGAGTGGGTGAACTTACTGTGGGGTGCGGGGGCCAGTAAGGTTCCTATCTCCTCAGTGGGGTACTTTCTCATCTGGTAACACTAATGTTTCTATTTTTTTTCTTCTTCAAAGAGATACCACCCCTGCATACTCGATTTTGACCCTATCTTTACATCCAGGCTTTAATAAATTACTCTTTCGGATGTAAACCGCCTGTACATTCACTAGGACCTGAAGTACCTTCTCTAAGACCAAACTGAGGTAGGACAGAAAAAAACAGATGGTAATAGAAGGAAGCCAAGGAAATCATAACTAATAATCATAGAGTGCAACTTCGGGGCCTCAGCCGAAGTCACCCATGGCGTCCATATCAGCTTCCCTTGGTTATATTCAGGCTCCTTTCCTTACCCCAAATTCCTCAGGAACTCGGGGAGTCCATACACTGGCTTCACTGAGAAAGACCAGAGAGCTGATGCTAAGACAAGGAGAGTTGAAAGAATCCAAAGAATGTTTAAATTACCTACCAAAAAAGGGCTCGTCCTTGTAGAAAGGGCTACTACCCTCCTGGGGGTGGATGACTTTCCCGGGGTTTTGACCCCTTCCAGAGAAGCATACATGTTCCCTTTCCCAGGAAATAAGTGGCCTGCTCTCATGTGGGCCCACACTCTATTTCTTTGAGTGTGTACCTTTTAATTTCTGCCTAATAAAGCTCTTCCGGTGCCTCTTACTGACTTGTTCTGAAAATTCTTTTTCTGCCATTGGCGTCAGAGAACCTGCAAACTTACTGTACAAGAAGCATGGGTTGGGTTCCTTGCCTCGGCCTCAGGAGCCTCCTGGGTCCTGGCTGGTGACACCTTCTCTTGGTGAGACCACAGGAGGAGGAAGAGGCATCAAGACTGTTACCGTATTTCCCGAAAGTGAGACTGGGTCTTATATTAATTTTTACTCCAAAAGATGCAATAGGGCCTATTTGCAGGGGATGTCTTATTTTTTTCACTTACCATAATCTACATTTATTCTTCTAGTCATGTACAAAAACCTACATTCATTCAGTTACAGTCCTGTCATCTTCTGGTCCATCAGGGTCACTCTCCAAATCCTGAATTCTGGGCTGAATTTCTTATAGCTCCATTTCCGGTTGAAGAATTGGCCCCAATCTCATGTCCAGCAACAGAGCTCTCCTTAAATGAGTGCTTCTTGTCCGTGTGGGCTGCTTGTAATGCATCGCTACAATACGTGATATAGTGAATTATGAAGATTTGTATTAGACACGACCATGTCCATTCATGATTTGTGCATTCTGTCTGTGCTCCGCTGGTTATTTGGCAATAATTCTCAAATTTATCTGTTTACATAGGTGTTTACCTCTCATCCAAAGGCCCCTGCTTGTGTATTTACAACTACTTAATTATGATTTCTATTATCATTTATTACTTTCAGTAATGTTATTTATTTCTATTTAATTATATATTAATACTATTATTTTATAATTCAATATGTTTGTCATGTATTAAATGCATCTAGCTGGCTGATGGTCTTAACTGGGGCTTATTTTTAGGGTAGGGTTTATATTATGAGCATCCTGAAAAACCATGCTAGGGCTTATTCTCTGGTTAGGTTTTATTTTCAGGGAAATATGGTACTTTAGTAGCCAAGGGGGCTTTGGGTGTTTTTCTTCTGTTTCCCTTAACCCCTTGTCCTCTGAAGAGTAGTTTATCTTTTTTCCTCCTCCTTTTTCTTTCTGTCTACAAACTCTTGCACCTATGGACTCAAACCAAAAAGGAGGCCACTGGCTTTCTTTCTTTTTTTTTTTTTTGTGGTGCCAGGGATCGAACTCAGGGCCTTGTGCTTGCAAGGCAAGCACTCTAATCACTGAGCTAAATCCCCAGCCCCCACTGGCTTTCTTTTTATTCTCCTCTCTTCCTAAGAAGGCCCCAGAAAGTTCTGTCAGAAAATTCAAGTCCTTTAACTTTTTCCAGTATTAGTTATCAGGGAGAGGAAGGGACTGGAGGGCGGAAGGAGATCAGTGGGAGCTGGGGAGCTTGGGGAGTTTCCTCATGGCTCCAGGGAGAGCCCCCATGTGTCCCAGCATGTGGGAGGGAGGGGAAGAGGTGGCCTCTGTGTTTTCCTGCAGTAGGAGAGGCCGGCAGACCTGTGGGCAGGGCTCCCTTGTTCCTTTCTCTGCTGCCTACTGTGACTTCCTGGGTCCTAGGGTTGCCTGTGTAGCCTGCCTGTAGGTATTTTTGTTCTGTTTTGTTCTATTTCTGGAGCCTCTCAGGGTTGCTGCTTTAATACTAGCTTGCTTCCTCTCTCCATCTTATTTGTTTCTGGCATTCTTATGATAATGTTGGCCTCACATTTATCTCCCTATCTAAAATAGTGTGTAATTTGTAGTTGCTAAGTGACATTTCCTGACTTTGTAAACCCTCTGTGAGTTCCTTGTGTATGCTACAGGTCCCTAGACACAAAGATCTTTGGGGCAAATTTTTGAGTAAAGTCCATCTGTTGTGTGCAACCCCTTTTCCTACTTATCTGATCTCTTGATGAAGGCTGAAATAGCTATGTGCCAGGAAGAAGGACGGTTTTTCTGGGTATGAGCGACAGATTTCTGGAGACCAGTAGGGACACCTGGCCTAGTCAGGACCAGAAAACAGAGCAGAGCTGCTCCATTGGGCAGTTCTGACTCTGGGGTAACAGGACAGAGCTGCCAGTTGTGGGTGGCTCTGACCCTGGGGTAACGGGGCAAAGCTGTCTCCCTGGGCAGTGTGGGCTCTGAGAAACGAGCAGGCTGCACACACAGTGTTACCCCAGTAGTAGGCAGGCTGTGCGTGTGGCCTGACCTGGGTTCGGGGCCGGCTGCACAATCCGCATGACTGCAGGATGTGGCATGTGGCGGGTGGCTCATGCTGCCAGACCTCAGGATCTAACTAGTTTCCTCTTTTTTCTCTCCTTTTCTTTCTCTCTTTGTCTCTTTTGAGAAGTACACACTTAAAACTTAATCTTTATCTATTGGCTTTGCTTAAACACTCATTTTGTTATTGTATAAATAAGACACATTTGTATATTGGGTAATAAGTCTGTTTGTGGTCATTAACACTATTTCCTAAACTTATAAGAGCTCTAATGACGTCTTTTCATTTTTGTCAGTGCAGTTAAACTGTATAAGCCTGTTAAAGCCATCTAAATTTTGCATTAAAGTAAAAACTAAATAAATACATGTAAAGATTCAATATAGCCGTGAGGCTAATTATTGCTAACACAATGTTATGTTGAATGGGTTCGTGTTTCCTGGGTGGACAGGTCTCCCAGGATATGGAATTTAGGAAAATATACTGATGACCTCTAGACTAAAGCTGTTTATCATGCTGGAATTTTTCAGGATTATGGTTTTATGATTGTTACATAATTAAGTTAAGATAGTTAGATGTGCCTAAACAATATGCGGTCCAGGCAATGTCACTCCAAAGATCTGTTGTGTACAACTCCTTAAAGCTAGGGCACTGGATATCTATAAAGTAATCTGTGAACAAGTACATTCGATGTACTTGCCAATTTTTTTTTTTTAAGTAGCAAATCTAGATGCAAATTTGTAATATTTTGTAATTGGAAAAAGGTAAAAAAAAATCTATTGATAAGTTATTTTATACTAAAAAGGGAGTTTATATGTATATTTACAGATAAAAAAATCCTAACGGTTCTAATATAATAATGTCATAATTGTTATGCTAAAATGCTGTCTGCTCTCAATTTAAAATTTTCCTTATGAAACTTTGTAACAGTTATTTGATGCCATGCTATAGAAATGTCTTCTAAAAGACAACTCAAGCGCCATGTTAAGATGACAGGCCATCACACAAAGTACAGATAAAATACGACACTAACTCTGGGTATTACTGGTGACCTAATTAATAAAGAGATAGCTGTTCCCTAGTCATACTTTACGTTTTTCAAAGTACCAATATTTCAAAAGGACTATACTAGTTAAGATTAAACCCTACCTTTCCACTTCTGGACTGATGTAACTGGCCTTCTGGGTTTTTAACAACCCAGGGTTGAAGACCAAAACTAAATAAATGTTAGTTGGGCCAAGAGGACAGTCAGTATTTTGACCCTCGCCCTTCAAGGTCAGCCAGGACACAGGCATGATGGGATCCCACTAAAATGATCCTACAACTCTGGTGAGTCACCCAACCTCCTGAGTGGGGTGATTGTTGGACCCCAGAGGACAAAAGTCAACCAGTATACATTGTACTAAAAGGAGGGTCACCGAAAGGGAAGCCATGTAGTCTCCATGCTTCCAAGGGAAGCCAAGCAAAGTCTGTGGCCCGTCCTGGCTGATGACACAACTGGGAGAGGAAAACACCAGAGGAGGTGAGAGGCTCTGCACGTGGCCCCAAAAACCACCTGAGAAGCCTGACTGATTTGATCTTTAACACCCAACAGGGAAGTATAACCAAAGTAATATATGTAGAAAGAGTAATAGTAATATTAAACAAAAGCAAGGCTAAATATAAAGAGTGGGCTCTGAACATTACACCAGCCCCATCCAGCAGTCTCCAGCCACACCTAGAACTTAGAGCTGTAAGAAGTTGTTGATTCCTGGTCTTACTAGCTCTTCCAACAATGTGTTCTTCAGCCTCTCTTAGTCTATTCCCGTTATGCTGAGTGTACCCTCAAAGACCTCTCAGATAAACACTTAGCTTCTTGTGTAGATGTGCTACAAACTCAAAATGGCAATGTGAATATTCTAGCAACTAAGCTTTGTTAACTTTGTGGTATAAACTTTGTATTACTTACTTGAGACTTTCTTGGTTTAATTATCTCAAGCCAATCATTACAAAAGGTCTTCAGAACTACAAAATAGAGCCATATAATAAAAATTTTAATGCCCACTTGTCAAAAAAAGATATATTTATTTAGCATATTCATTCAGCATTGTTGTACTTAAAATAGGAGGACATTAGATTTCTTAGAGACAAAACAAAGAGGAGCCTGCATGCTCTTAAACGCTACCTGTTAACAAAGAGCGGTTGATATTGAAGATAAAAGGCTTATGCCATTTTTCAGACCCACTGTTCATCAATATTCTACTGTTAGTTTCTGGCCCCAACTTATTTAATAATGTTGTAAAATGAAGCTGAAGAGTCAATGACTTGCTAATGTCTTTGTCCTCTTTTCCAGACTATCAAAAGATGATTGTTCATCAAATAACAAAATCTATCTTCCTCTGTTTCCTTTAGATCAATCCCTTTGATCTGTGGCTCTGCAGGATCAATGACCCTCCTCAGCCTGAAACAGCTACAAGGAGATGGACCATCGGGATCCAGGGACAGGTGAAGGGGTGAGGGGGGAGGGAAAGAGGATGAAAAAGGGAATTAAGATGCGTTATGCACATGGACCCACTTCACACAAGGAATGTAAACATTATGTATTATAGACGTGTACTAGTAAAATGAGATTTAAAAAAAGAAGACTGCAAAGTTTCATCCTCACTCAAAGTCACCCAAGCTGATCCATGTCAGCGTCCCTTGGTTAAATTTAGGCTCCTTTCCTTCCAGAACCATCACACCCCAAATTCTTCAGGAGCACTGAAAGTCCATAAAATGGCCTAATTAAGAAAGTGAAAAGCAGGAACCTGATTCTAAGATAAAGGAACAGGTTGAGAGAATCCAAAGAATGTTTAAATTACCTATCAAAAAACAAACAAAAAACCAAAACAACAAAAAACCCCACAAAACAAAAAACCTGGCCCCTGCCTGTAGAAAGGGCCACTATCCTTCTGGGGTGGCCAGCTCTTGCTGCAGTCCCCCTAAGAGAACTAACTGTTCCAGGAAATAAGCGCCTCTTTCTCTTGAGGGCTGGCATCCTATTTCTGAGCGTGTGCCTTCTAATTTCTGGCTAATAAAACCCTTCCCATACCGCTTACCGAGAAAGTATTTTCCTGTGATGGGAATTAGCGAACCTGCAAATTTATTCCCCAAAAGGAGTGGGTTAGTTAGGTTCCATATGTCAGCTTCAGGCACCTCTCTGACACTGGCAGATTGGTTACCTTTCCTGTGGGTCAAATGGCACCAGGACGAAATGAAACCGGAAGTTCTCCTGTGCCTGCACGCTGAATCCTTCCATGTGCTAGTCTGGTGCTCTGAGAAGAGCAGAGACGTTGATGTCCAAGCCCACAGCAAGCAGCCATGGAAACTGGAGCTTTGAGACAGGCTCTCTGTGCTGCATATGGAGGTCAGGAAGTCTCCGAAGAGATCTGGGTGCTGGAGTTGTCAAGTCACAGTCAGCAGTAACGAGGGTTTTTACGAGTTCACTGTACAGCATTAGGGCAGAGATGCGCAAAGGCGTGGGCAGGACAGGTGGGTTGCTTGCTACCTTTCCACTGCAACGCACAGAAAGGCGGGCACCCGTGATGGCTGCTGTCCTCTGTCCAGCAGTGATGGGGAACCTTTCATTTTTTTTTTTTTTCCTTTCAAAGTTTTTGATGATACAAACTTCCCGCTACAGCACGTGTGCTGCAAGTTCACCACCACCGAGCTAGGACTTGCCCGATATTCAAAGAACAAGGCTTTGTAAGGGGGACTTAGGGGCTGGGCACCCGGAAGCCCCCAGATAAAGCTTGGCATCTCTGCCGTCCCTTGACACCATCTTCTTTACAGCCTTAAGACTTCGGGTCGGGTCACCATTGATCTCTGCATGTGGGCATGGTAATCAGCTCAGGGGCATCTGCGCCACACAGTCTGTTAGCCCTAAATTCTCATCACCTTCAGGACTGAGGACACCAAGATGAGGGGTTTGCGGGGGACACTCCTCACAGCACACAGTTCTGTACCCCCTGGAGCAATACCCGCAAGCCTCTAGCCATTGTCCTAAACCTGCAGTTGCCTTGGATTCCAGGAAAGCAGCCCCGGCAGCGCACAGCACGCAGAGTCACCTCCAAGAGGGAGCAGTTACCTCGCGATGGGAACCAAGGCCTCTCACTCCCTACGCGGGAGCCGTCATCCTTGAAGATGGCTCTCTCAGAACCAGTCCTCAGACACTCATCGCCCAACCACGACTCGGCCAGAACCGCCGACACTACCAGCTACGCAGACTCCCGGCTATGTGCCCCCCCAACCCTTGTCTTTTCTTCTCACTTGACAAAACCCCAAAGTTGCGGGCAGCCCCGCCAAGACAGATCTCGTTCTTCCTCTGTGCTTCCCAGCAGCGCCATGCTGCCCCCAGCTCCTGCCCTGCCCTCCACCCCCGCCCACCTCCTTGGCTGGCATTTTGAGACGGCAGCTGAACCCGGTCTGCTGGGGCCCTGAAGCTGGGACTTTTGCCTTAAAATTTCAATAACGGTAAGATGCTAATGGGAGTTGCGGGTTCTCGGGGGGCTAAACATAACTCAGTGCTACGATTTCTCTTAAAACCTAACTAGCCTCCTCGAGAAACCCGGGCAGTGAGTTTGTAATGAGGCCCCGGGGCTTTGAAACCCAGGTCTCGGCATATACTGATTGGCCCCTAACAGCTACATCTACCTTCCACGGCTGCCGTGAAGCTCCCTTCAATTGTCATTTATAAATACCTGGTACATGACTGGCGCTCAGTAAAAGTGGGCTCCCTTTCCCCCTTCAGTTGGTAACTGCATCCCTGCAAGTACTACCTGCCCCTCAATGCCTTGACGCGGAATTCTTGGATCAGAATCTAAAGCCGCCTCTGGCGAACTGTCATCCTTTATCTTGGGAAGCAGGACTAATGCATCCTACAGAGTCAGAAGAGAAGGAGACAACTTCCCCTGGCCTTGGACTCCGTCTGGTAGGCTCCCTTACAGCGCACGGCGCCTCGTGGTGTCCGCTCAGGGATACCAGCCCCACTCGCTAAAGGGATTTACCTTCTCACAGCTGTCCCTGCCAATTGCTTCTTTAGGGTCAAAATTACATTATTCTGGCTGGAAGAGAAAGAAGTGTCTGGCTCTAGCAATATGCCTGAAGACTGAATTTCCAGTGCGTTTGGCATTTTAATTTGGAGGTTCCTTGGGCACCCTGCCACGGGTCCTCCCCAGGACAGTGCTCATTGACCTCTGGCAGGTACGTGCCCTACAGATGCATTTTGCTCTGGCGACAATGGCATTTTCAATACAATTAAAATGCACTCTCGTCAGGGTAGGAGAATAATGAAAAAGTGCCCTGGATTCCCAGGAGGCGAAGGAGGGAAAACTTGTGTTTGGCTGAAAATTGTTTATTCCTAGAGAGAAATTTCATGAAGAGTCAGACAAGCAACAATGCAAAGGCCACGGGGCCTCCTCCCTTCCGATATGCTAACTAGGAGATGCACGCAGGAGACACACACGGAGCTGGCTTCCGGGTCCACAGAAACATGATTTGCAATACCCACATTCTTGAATCAAAAATATCATTTTCTATTTACCTATATTCTGCCTACTTCCAAAAGGTCTAGAGGAGGCTTGCAGAATTTCACATAATATACAGTAGGGAGATTAAGAACATAAGTAAGACCCAGTCTGCCGAAGAGGGTCAGTGTATAAGATAAATTACTGTGGCCCCCTCATCCACGGATCTGTGTCCAAGATTTCAGTTACCCACGGTCAACAGTGGTCTGGGAATTACATTCATAAAAGAATATTAGTATTAATAAAATATTAATATGTCTTGATTCAATCACATAACTTCACTACAGTATATTGTTATAATTATCCTATTATTAGCTGTTGTAAATCTCTTACTGGGCACAATATAAAATTAAATTTCATCACATATATGTATATGAAAACCTGTAGTATAAGAGGTGTGATCAAAATATATGGTGAATGTTTAAATTTTTTTTTTTTTTTTTAATTTCTTAGAGTAAAAGACACATTGCCATTAATCCTCCTCAAATGAACGCTCCTCACTTCAAATATACTAATGCCATCATTCTGGGCACTTTCTGAAGCAGTTCTGGAAGCCCTATTTCACAAGTGTCTTTAAGAGATGTGATTTTAGGGCTGGGGATTTAGCTCAGTGATTAGAGTGCTTGCCTTGTAAGCACAAGGGCCTGAGTTCGATCCCCGGCACCACAAAAAAAAAAAAGAGATGTGATTTTAAAAAAATGTTAATGCTGCTGTCAAGTGCTGCCCAAGAGACATGCAGGCTTGTGAAAACATTTTGGTGTCCTCAGCAATCTTACTGGATCTGGCACTGGCTCTCGCTCAAAGTTAAAACGAGCATGAAAGGTCAACATTTTGAATCAACTCAGGACATCGAGGCAGAGCAACTGACGGTCTTCACAAAAGATACGGCCAGAACGGCTTCAGAAAGGGGCAAGAGCGGGATGCCAAGATGGGATATGTGTGTTTGAAGCAGAGAGAGGGGTATTTTGAGAGGAATTACTGGGAATACATTTTTACCTTAATAAATTTAAAAAGGTTTAAACAGTCTCTACATTTTTCGATCATATATACAGTTTGGTACTACTGGTGGTTTCGAGCATCCACTGGGGGTCCTAGGATGTATCGCCCACCCCAGGTAAGGAAGATAACTAATCCCTAATGCTGGGCACAGAACTCAACTCTGTCTTGGGAAAAATCCGCTAGGTTTCACGAGCAGACAGAAGAAGGGGGCCAGGTTCATCCTCGCAGGCGAGCCTTTTCCACAAGCCCACAGGGGACATCAGACAGCAGGTCTTCGACACAGTTTCCAGGAAGAACAGACAGGCAGCTTCACTCCTGGCTTCTAGTCTAAGCCCCAGTCCCGCACACAGGCGCTCTGCACCATTCCCACAGCTTGGAACAGGTTTAAAAACAATCTCCTGAAACCCGACGGGCAAGACCTGGGTGAGACCTCATGTTAGATATTTACATAGTGAGTTTGGCCAGAAATTTTGGAGGCAATATTTTATTAGGTTTTAAACACTAGGCAGCTTGGCACTGACGTCTCGTCTTGATTCCGGAGCCAAACCACATAAGAAACCCGAAGTCAGTCTCAATTCAGGCAGAGTGAAGCAGCCTGCTGCAGACCGATAAGGCAAGAAGAAGGACTGTTCAAAGAGTCAAGACAGCGAAGCAGATGCACTGCGCCCAGAGCCTTGGACGTGAGACATGGGTGGGAGGTGCTGGGTCCGAGAGAACGGTGTTGAGCCCACTCCTCTTCGGCAGGTCTGTGAGCACAGCCCAGGGCGGCCCTCTGCTCCCTTCTGCTTTTCTGTGTTGCACCCTGCCCACTGCATAGCTGCTCCCTCAGCCTCGAGGCCGCTCCTCTGTCTCTGCTGCCCAAACCTGTCTTGACTCAGACCCTCTGTGCAGCTCCCTGTGCCCACACCTCTGTGTCTGGTGCTTATTCCAACCCACTCAGCAGCTCCGTGGCTGGCTGTCATGGTGGGCAGAGAGCTGCGGCAGTCACACCCGAGTCACTGGCCCCCTGACATTTCCATCGTGTTGACAAGTCTTTTTCTTGCCAAGGATGACAACATCTTGACAGCAGGAAAGTGTCTTTGTGTTCAAATGGTCAATGCTAGTGACGGATGCATGGAGGGATGGATGGGTGGATGCAGGGATGCATGGTGAGGTGGAGACAGGATTTTTGCAAATCCTCGCGTAACTCATTTGCTTTGCTGGTTCTAACTCCCTCAAGCTCCAGCGCCTCCCAAAGCCCGTGGGGACTTTCCCTTAGCAGCCATCAGAGAGGTACTTCAACCTCTGGAAATTTCTAGGTTAATTAGGGCTCCTCAAACAATGGGCCCAGCATAGGGCCAACATCTTCTCTTCTGTGTGTGGTCTTGCTGGTCCCACCCCTCAAAACTGGAGCAACCGAGGAAGCGTGGAATGAGGGAGAGCCCAATAAAGGTGTGCATCCCAGTCTTGGCTTCTGTCACCTGCCTGCTTCTTCCTGTTCAAAGTTTCAGCAAAATACATTGGGGCCCTGACGGAGCCCCCCGGAAAGTGAATGTGAAGATTCTTAACGAGCAATTCACATGCAGTGCACCAGGCCTCTGACCCACATTGTCGCTGGCCCTGGAAGTCAACAACGCCCTCATCTGGAGTTTGACCGTGTGCTTCTCAGGTGGCCCAGCTCACTCTCTTGTGGGGTCTTACATTTTCCTTTCTGGAATAGAATTAATAGTCTTTGCATTCCTAACAGCGTGCCAGTCTGTAAGACAGAAATCATCAGAGGCTACGACCCTGTGGCAGCAAGTGTCATTGGCTGCCAGGCAGCATGCCCGTTGGGCCAGGAGCTGTCACTCTTGGTCCCCTTCCCTTCATTTGCAGGAGGAAGGGTCAGACCACGGTCCAGGCCTCAGGCGCACAAGAGATTTTGCTGTCCGTGGGGCTGCACTTCATAGCCTACCTCCCTGAATTTCCGTGGGGTCAGAGATCAGCATGAAATACACAGAATGAGAAGGCGAAGAAATTACAAAAATACATCTTCTCTAGCGCTCATGCAGACTTTGAAAGAGCCCTGGGCTAAAAGCAAAGACGGACAATCCTGCCCTGACCCTGCAGACCACAGAAGTCTACAGCTCAGAGTACAGTCGAGTGGGATCCACAACCCACTGCCGGCTGTCTCCTTTAACCCAGTGCTGCCCACAGCACCAGGCTTCGTCTTCAAATCATGCAGTCTCAGCCCTGCCATCCAAAGCTTTATGAGCAGCCTTGCTGGCCTCACCAGGGTAAACACGGTGGGATGCTGAAGGAAAAGCAAAGTTCAAGTTCATGTTCAAGTCTGGCATTATGTTCAAGGTCACAAAGTAGTGTGTGTGTGTGTGTGTGTGTGTGTGTATTTGGTACCATAAATTTTGATTTTTAAAAATAGCATCAAGACTGGGGATGTAGCTCAGTGGCGTGGCACTGGCCTAACCTGTGCAAGGCCCTGGGGGTCCAGTCCCAGGTCCACAAAAGAGAAAAAAGAAACCACTGCTGGTGTACGCCTTTCCGCCTGACGCTTCTTAGCTGGACCAAGAGGCGCAGAGGCAGAAAGCTGAGACAGGAGAGGTGCTCGAGTTTACAGCCTTCGCCTGGTTTTAGACCTAACACAACTTCTTGAAGCTCCTCCAATCACAGCCTGGAGAAGCCACGACCACCATCAGGAAACAGGAGTCAGAGACCTGAACTGATTCTGGCTTCAGAAACTGGGATCATGGCTAAAAGGCTTAATTTCTCAGACCTTCCACTCCTTTCCTGTAAAATGGGCACAGCACCATGACCTCCTGCAATTTGTAGAGATTGAACAGGACAATATGCAGGATATGTCATTCAGCTTCCTGATTGTTTCTTAAGGTTTGTTAATTCCGCCCCCACTTGCCTTCTGCATTCCCCCTCCACACCCTGATCTCTTACCCACACCCTGATCCCATGCTTCCTTCTTTGGTGGGAGATCACTCGGCATTCACTAGGGACAGAGGTTCACCCACCTGGATGCCCATCATGCTGGGCAGCCTCCTCCTACTTCTACCAGAATTCATCTAGTCCACGGATTCAGGACTTTGTCTTTTTTTAGTTAAACCAGAAGAAAAAAATCCCTTGGCACATAATCTTCAAGACTCACTTCCTCAGTCTGAGAGTGGAGGGAAAACTCAAAACCACAAAAGCAAAGCCAAAGCCCTGTCTTGCTCTTACATTCTGATGCCCACGAGGAGGGCCGAAGTGATGGAGTAGGCCGTGGAAGCAGTCCATCAGCCATATTCACACTCGTGTGCAAACAGGTGAACGAGGGGCCCATTTCTCTGTTTGCTTTTGGTTGCCAACCTCTGAGTATTTCCTCCAAGCTACATCTCAGACTTCCTCTCTAGATACCTGACTGCAACGGCTGCTTGAAGAACAAAGCACAGTGCCAAGGACAAGGCTTGTGCACTGCACTCCAAACATCTGTTCCTCAAAAGAGGCCTCCATCCTCTGTTCAGTTCGAGACTCTAGAGCAGGAAGCAGGGTCTGCACATGGAGAAATGTCACCTGGACGCTGTTCTAAAGTAGTGATGCTCCCAGTGGGCAGCGTTAGGGCCAGCTGAGACGTTTGAAAAGCTAGAGTGGAATGCTGACTCAATTGGTCTTGGGTGGGTCCAGAAATCTACTGACCGATGTACAACTGGGGCCAAGTCCGCTTTAAGGGAGATTCACCATATTGTGGGAAAAGTCTATACGCAATGCTATTAAAATTTTGATGCCTTTCATTGTACTGACTGCTGCTGCGTGTGTGGTCTCCTTGGATTCAGTATGGCATCTATGGGGCACCTCTATGTGCTGCGCAGCATGCTCTGTGCTAGGGAGGCACCACAGGAAACTACAGTCCCTGATGTGAGGTGCTCACAGTGACATAGCCACATAAGAGCCCACCCATGTGGGGTGCTCACGCCCCCGAGCCAGGGGTACTGAGCCCCATCAGAGAGCTGCTTCCTGGCTGTGTGGCCTCAGGCAAGGCAAATCGACTTGTCACTAAACCAGCAAGAGGCCTGGTGAGGACTAAATTAGAAGAGAGAAAGCCCCCAGGCAGCACCCAGCATCCAAGAAGGTCTTTACCTGTGCTCAGCGATAAAGACATCTGTACAGTCTTGACTTTAAAGGTCACCTAGCTCATACACGGCGGAGCTGGACTTTACAACCAGGCAGTTTGACCCGAGGTTGTGCATTTCACGCGAAGCCATAACTTCCCATTTTTGGTGCTGCTTGTAGGGAAGAGAGAACAGCAAAGCAAAACAACAAAAGCCACTGGACTTCACGCAGTATGAGGGCCTCAGAGGAGCAAGGCACGGCACGACTCTGCAAAACTTGGCTGGTTGAGTGGGCACACGTCTGAGGATGTGCGGGGACCAGGGGACGGCCCTGTGAAGGAAGGTAACAGACCTCGGAGCCCTGTCACAAAGCTGGGACATGATCAGATGTGACCATCACAGTTATGAGAAAATCAAGAAACACACAGCCTCAATTTTTTATTTCTGGAGAGACTGAGTCACTGACGCCAAATAGATTACCTGAGATCACAGAGCTGGCCAGAGTCAGAGTTCAAATCCAAACCTGGCAGACTGCCTGCCGAGCCCATCCTAGCCAAGCAGGACACCGTTTTCCATCACTGGGCAATAGTTAAAACAGCCCCAGTTAGCCAGGCACAGTGACACATGCTTATAATCCCAGCATTCTGGGAAGCTGGGGCAGGAGGATCACAAGTTTGAGCCTGACAACCTGGGCAACTTAGTGACTTAGCAAGATCATGTCTCAAAATTTGAAAAAAATTTTAAAAAGAGTTGGAAATGTAGCTTAGTGCAAAGGCCTTGGATTTAATCCCTAGGACCAAAAAAAACAAGCAAAACAAACCAACAACCCCCCCCCCAAAAAAAAACAACTCCAGTCACATCTAGTCACATAGTCACATTCTCTCTGGGTAACCAGTAGGCTGGCTGGTACGAAGTGCCCAAAGTGTGAGGTTTCAGTGAGGAGTAGAACATTCTAGAAAGCCAGCGGGCATGGAGGACAGTGACCCCATCTAGCAGAACCTGCCAAGAGCCTTCTGTGCTTTCTGTAGGGAGAATGCATATGGGTGAGAGGAAGTACAGAAGGGAGCAGCCTCTGACCCACAGCCTCGCTGACCTTTCCCCCGGAAGTCCTCCCTGGCCACTCTTCTATCTCAACACCTGGCCCAGCTACAAGAGTGGCGGTATTCACGTCTGGATTTCACATCTGCATTTCTCCAGGGAGAACCCTCAGGACAGGGGGCTAAGTCTGTGGCCTGTTTCAGGGGGCGGGTCTAGGCAGAGGTGTCTCAGAACTGTGAGGAATCGTTTGTCCTCTTCTGTGCTTGAGAAGCACAGAGAACATGTTCAGAGAACATGAAGTGAGGTTACTGGTTAAGCCTACTTGTGCTTAGGAATGCATGTTACAGGCTGTGTGAAGACATGGGGAAGGCCAGTGGTAGAGAAGTTGCCCAGTGCAGCATGCGCCAGGCCTGGGTTCAATCCCCGGCACAGGAAAATTGTATCCCTGCAATAAGCAGGTTTTGGCTACCAAAATGTTTTCCAAGAAGGCTGCAAGGTACCAGGTATATTTTATTATCATAACCATTTTTAAGTGTACAGTTTCATAGTGGTGAATATTTTCATGTTGTTGAGCAACAGATGTCCACAGCTCTTTTTGTTTTACAGACCTGAAACTCTATCCCCATTCAACAAAAATATCATGCATATTTTGAGAAACATTAAATCAAGAATATTTTCAAGATTGAGTAAGTGTGGGCTGTAAAAGAGTCAGGGGGTTAAGTAGGCAACTGTGCAGGCTTTTGGCAATACCATTAATTCAGAATCTCATTCTTTGCCCCATTTCTAGTGCCCGACTCTTCGCTCCAATGTTTCCTGAATGCAACATATTAAAAATGTAAGAAATAATGATTCTCAAACACTATGAGTATCCAGCAAGCAAAATCACACTAGTTCACTAAGAACTTGAACTCGAAGTGCACTCTCTACCACCACTTTGGGAAAAGGGACCCACACATTTAATGTGACCCAGAATTCTAAATTTTTTAAAAAATCATTTTTTAAGGAGCATTCCTGGAGGGACAATCTTAGAGACTGGAGACTGGGCTCTTTCCCTTTTTGCCTCAATGGGGTAAATGTTACATCTGTGTCACTCAAGGGAACAGGTGCTGCTCGGCATGCACACCAGACACTTCTTGTTTTCATTGTAATTGACACAGGACTGTGAGAAAGGTCTGACTGTGCATCCACCTTTAGCTGTCTCCTTCAGAATAAATCAGCAGCGTGAAGTTGTACAGCAAGTCACACAACAGGCGGCTCTTTGCGGTTGAGGGGCTGGGACGGCCGTGAGGCCCCACGGGCAGGCCCCTCGAAGGGGTACAGACAACGGGTGCGGTGTACACTGCGGATCCACATGTTCACAGAGCTGTGCAGACTTCATCGCTGCCCTGAGCCACGAGGAAAGGTGTCTGGCCTCTCCCGCTTGCAGCTCTAGCTTTTGTACTTGGACTTCGAGTAACTGCCTTTGTACAGGAGCCAGAGGCATCAATAAAGAGGGTGTGTTTGAAATGAAACTTCCCTAATCCAACCTTTGAAGAAGAACAGAACCGTGGGAACTTTGGCTTACTTCAGTCGACTTGTCTACACACCTGGCAGGACGGCTCACAACAACCCACTTTTCATAATTGAGTTCAAAGCTCAACTAAGAAGTGTGTGCCAAATACCAAGAGGAAACAAGGCAAAGGAGAGGGATTCGTGGACAACCTGGGCAGCATGGCAGGTGGAACTCCTACATGGACGTTTGCTCCGGTGTCTTCCCTGCTAAGCCCAGCCCTGCCCCTGGCTGCCAATGTCCTTCTTCAGCATTATTTCCAAGTTTGGTTCCCATAGAAAAGCCCCATTTCTGGGGCTCTTCCTGCCCAGCCTTCCTGTCTCGGTGCCCAAGAAGAAGTGAAACCGTGTATCCGTGCTTAGTGTGCCCAAAGGTCTGGCTCACAAGAGGACAACACCCCACACCCCATACCCAGAAACACTTCAGCCCAGGACAATGTCCGTGTTGCATCCATGACCCAGAACACCCCAGCCTAGAGTCTGAGAGCCCAGGAGTGCAGAAGCAAACCAACAAAAACTCCAAAGCCCTCGATTTTCCTTCCCAGACCCCTACCGCAGTCTCCCGAAAACCTAGAAACGCCCATGACGGACTGCTAGCTCGACCACCCGAGGCCCACACTGTGCCAGCTCATGACCAGCCGCGTCAGTGAAAGGGATCCTGAGCAGCTGGATGTCTCGGGCGGGCTCGGGAGACGCCCACGTGCTGGCCATGGTCACAGAACCGACCAGAGACGTTTTGACGGCTCCACGAGTGTACAACATACCCAGACCATCAAAATATATGCACTTGGATGAAGGCCAGTCGCACCTCAATATGCCTGTTAGACACTAGAAGTGTTTTTAAAACAGAAAGGTGGAACGTGACGGTGGGAACAATTCAGAGTCAAAGGTCTCCAGTGTAAGTCCCTCTGCCAACCCCAGCCCCAGGCCCCCCATCTTGGGACTTCCAGACAGACACTATGTCGCACAAGGGGACAGGCCCGGCTGGACACAGGAGGGTGTTCCCCTCGCACGAGGGTGCGTATGCTGTTTGTGGAAGATGAGACAGCCAGGCAGTACAGCCAGTTCTCCTAACCCTAAGAACACAGCCTCTGGGCACAAATGGGTTCGCCTGCCTGGAAACAGGTCCTGAGCACACACGGGCGCTCGGGCCCTTGCTCTGTTCTCCAGGAGGAATCAAAGCCTGTATCCCTGAGGCTTCTCTTAGCTCCTCTAGGTATTAATTTCAGATCAGTCGGAGGTTCCAGAACTGGAAAGCCTGACATTAGAAAGCACTTGGAAGCAAGTGACTTCCTCCCCAGGGCACTGGGAAGGCTGCACGCATGTGCCTGCGACTGCGGTTCCCGGACAGTCCGGGGGTCACCGGGCATGTCCAGAGAAGGGGAACAGGGTCACGGGAGCCAGCGGGGCGGGGCGATAGGCCTGGGTGAGCACATGACGTACTTTAGGAAGGCTACTGAGAGCAGGTGACTGACTGGAGCAGGAGACGGCACAAGGGCTTTGTAGGCTGACGGTCAACATTTCCCTGTCCCGGCCATATGAGAGACCTCGCTCTTCCCTCCGAAACTCTCCCCTCAGTACTTTCCTCAGTCCTACGCTGGCGAACAGCCTCCCGGACAGTCACGGAACTCGCCACCATGGCAACATGCACACAACACGTCACTGGGGTACCATTTATCCGAGACCCAAGAGTCGGGCTGCCGGAAGGGTCCGAGACGGGTTCTTAGGACGCACTAGGAACAAAGGTACTTTCTCTTCACGGTGCGTTCGATCACTGGCAGGAAGCACACTGGCTAAGAGCAGCGCTCTGCTATCGGACACTTGGGTTTGCGCCATGGTCCCCACTGTGGGCTGTGCGAACCCCAGCAGCTTCACTCTGCACCTCGGTTTCATCCACAATAGAATGGAGATGACGGGTTGCCACAGAATCAATGAAAACATACATGAGTAATTAGCAGTATGCCTTGTAAATATTCATAATTTTATATACTGTTGGATACTTTTCACATAGTTACATTTTTCTTACATGTATTTTTTTAATTGATTCACTAAATATTTACAGAGCACCTGCTAGGGGCCTGGCCCCACGCAGCACGGAACAAAATTCAAGATTTTAGTTTTTCTTTAGGACTGAGTATCACTGCGTCTTGGGGGGGACTCATGACACTCATCTGACGTCCTACTAGCACCACAGCTACTAAATGCACCACAACTCAAAGCAATTGTGTGTCATTTATGTCCTTCTGATGGCTTTCCTGGGAAGAAAAAAGAGATTTAAAAATCACCATTTTTGGACGGGGAAACTGAGGCATGGAAAGTGAAACGGCTGTTCAGAGCCATCCACTAGCCTCTGTGGGTGCTGAAATAGGACATGTGTCTCGAGTTAGACACAGTATTTCCCAGCGTGTCATTACATCCAGGCCGGTTTCCACAAAGCTTACAGGGTTGTCTACCCACAAAGGAGTCTGTGGGCCTGGAGGGAGGGTCCGCCTGGGCAGTGGGGCCTGGGATCGCCACTGCAGGCAATGAGTCCACGTCTCAGATAGCAAAACATGGTAAAGCACTGCTCACACCTGCACAGACACTTTCCAGAACAATTTTGGAAACACCAGCTCAGAAAATGGCTTCCTTAGAGGGCTGTCCCACAAGAAGACCGACCCAACTACCACTGCTGTGTCTCCCTTCTGGAAAGAATGTTCTCACAAAGCTTATTGGCCGAGCCCAGAAGGCCAAAGGTCCCTGACCCTCGGGGTCTGGAGTCTTGACAGAGCTCTGAGTCACCGTTTGTCCTGCGACGAGAACCAAGAAGCCAAGAATTCCAGCCGAGATTCCTGACCTTATTTAAAAAATGGTGAGAACCTCCCAAAGCTTCCAAAGTCAGGGGTGGGGAGCAGATGGCAGTTATGAGGGATCCGAGGGCCCCGCCCTCAACCGCTGCGCTTTTTATAACAGGAAGGCTGAACGAGCAGCTTCCAGCTTTTTACCCACTTTATCCAGACTGCTGCCTGAGGCCCACCTCTGCTCCACACTGGCCCCAAGCTGCTCCCCGGCAGGCACAGCCTTGCAGTCAAGCCCGAGGCAGGCGCTGTTCTGTTAGGGCTCCCAGCTGTCTCCACGCCGACCCCAGTGCCACTTCATTAAACATCTCCACTTACACAGGCCCCCTGAGGAGCCTCCGCGGCTCTTAGAGTTTACATGTGAAGCACCCCAAAGACTCTGATCCCCAGTGCAGTGATGTTCAGAGTTGGGGCCTAGAGAGGCGCCTGGGTCTGAGGGGCTGACACGACAGATGTGCTTATTAGCTTGGAGGATGTGGGTCACAGGGAGCGTGTCTGCGAAGGGTACGGCTGTTCCCAGTCCCTCACCTGTCTCTGGCTCTTCCTTCCTCTGCTGGCTGCCACCCTCTCCCCATTCCCTTCTACCAGGTTTCTGCCTTGGAACCAGCCAACCTTGGACTAAAACTCTGAAATGTGAGCCAAAGTAGCCTTTCCCCTGTTAAATTGTGTATGTCAAGTATTTTGTCCAGCAACAAAAACTAACCGACAGTCTTCTACTTACTTCCTTACTCTCTACTTAGTGTTCCTACAACATCCAAGCAGCTGAGAATGTGGTGGCCTCCGCAGTAACCTGCCAGGTGAATACTTTAAGAGCACGGAGGAATGAAGCAGGTTTAGCTCCTGTAGAAGCCAACCTTCCCGTGAAGATGGAGCATGAGTTTGCCTCTCTGACTATTCACCTATTCAAAACCTGGTGGGAAAGAGCTCTGAGTCACATGCTACCATTTACAGTCACCCTCCTAAGTCCATCTCCTGCTGTTCCACCTGGTGTGCTGGGTTGCTTCCCCTTTGGGTTTATTCCACGCACCTGAATCTACTGAGATTGTATTCTTTAGGCTCTAAGTTCCTGGAGGTGGGGACACCTTTACTATAAACTTTAACTGACCACAACTATGACAATGAATAAAAGGCATCTGAGGATGATTAAGTTATAATTATAATGATTAATCTTCTGCTGGGCTGGAAGAATCACCATTTCTAGAGGAATTCTGGGAGGAGTCGCCACTCCTTTAGCCGTTCCTCTGGGTAGCAGACTAGAGAAACTGTCTACATGAGGGGGTGAGTGTACCTGCTCAGGGCTAACCTCAGTCAACAGGTTCCGTCCCTACAGTGCCCACCAAATAATCCTGAGGAACTCTGTATGCACTTGCAACACTCTAGGGTTCCTGGTGAGGCGCCAGTTAATTTGGTCTCAGTGCAGTAGGACCCTTCCCCTTGCTTTCCCCGTGAGCATACAGAGCCCCGGGAGTTCAAGGCCCATGGGCTTTGGCAGACTTCCACGTGGTTGTGTCAGAGATGTCCAGTGTGGCTCCGGGCTCTGCAAACTCCAGGTCCATAGCAGGGCTCGGTGCATTCAGCCTGCAGGTTCACGACGGAAGGGGAGCCTTCCTGGGCTCTCGGCCATGCCAACTAGTGGGTGTGATTGGGGCGTGGTGGAGACCTAATTCCAGAGTGATGACTCAGGCCTGAGCGGGAGGGGCCAACCCCACTGGAGGCCTGGCTTCCTCAGCCGAGTGCTCAGTCCGAAGGACTCTGCTGCCTGCAGAGTTTTGGAGAGCAGACAGCCCTGGGAGCCACTGGGCAGAGGCTGGTGGCTCAGTCTGGGCAGCAGATCAGTGTGTCCTGGCAAAAAGGACAGAGTGAGGCCCGCTTCACAACCTGGGGACACTGCGAAGGCTGCTTCACATAATGCTGTGCTCTGAACTCACAGTGGCCAGAACCATGATTCTTTTCTTTTGCTTACTTTCTTATAAGAAAAAGAGATTCTGAGGCTTAAAGAGGTCATGTGCCCAAGGCACTGCTAAGGAGTGAAGTGTCTCCCCTCAGAAGTAACCACTGAAGCCCTAATCTCCTTCCCTCAGAATGTGATAGATCTTGGCCTTCCAGCCTCCAGAATAATACATAGTTGTGTTTAATCCACCTGTTCTGTGGTATTTTCTTATGGCCGCTGAGATGACTGATACAGTAGCAATTAAAAAAATCATCATTTTGGGCTGGGGATTTAGCCCAGTGCTTAGAGTGCTTGCTTGGCAAGCACAACATCCTGAGTTCGAACCCCAGCACCAAAAAAAAAAAAAAAAAAAAAAGTCATCATTTTGTGTGTGTGTGTCTTGTATCTTTCGAGACTCTCCATGGTATCGTGTGGATCACTAACGTTCCTTTTAATTACTGAGTATAAAAAGAAAGACATAAAGAAATGAGTAATTCTGATAACAAATGAAGTTTTTTCAATTATGAAAATTATACTTGATGAGTAAATATAAATTTTATAAATAAACTTTGGGAGCAAATATATACTTCCTACAAAAAAAAGTCATCTAATGGCGAAGTTCACGCCGAGGAGCAGTGGAGACTTTGTATGTTAACTGTAGCCTTATTCCAACAACCCTCAGCCAGGGGTTAAGATTTGGATGCCTGTATCATCAGCTATTATTTGATAATAAAGAATTTGGTTGTTTTTTGTCCCCGGTTTCCTGGTCCTTGGAGGCTGATACGGAATCCTCGGAATATTCTAGGCAGGAAAGTTTTTGCTAGGTGGGAGCCTACATTTATGCTGATAAAATGACTTAGGATGGAAGCTGGTCCCAGGAAGGCGGCTCTGTGAGGAGACAGCTGGGGCTTGGAGCCTTGTGTTAACAGCCTGACTCCCCAACCCTCAAGGAGGAGAAGGGGACTAAAGACCGGGTCCCATCACGTGGCCAGTGACCCAATCACTCACAGCTACATAATCACCTCTGACACAGGGCTTCTTGGCTGGGGACCACATCCGTGTCCCAGGACAATGACCTGAATTTTTCCATGGGGAGAGGGTGTGGAGCTCAGCAGTTAGGACCCTCCCAGACTTTGCCTGTGTCTCCTCATTCGGCAGGGCTTGATCTGCATGCAGCCTGTGTAACAAACTGAGCATGCTAAGTACAGCCCTTTCCTGAGTCCCGTGAGTTATTCCCGTGAATAATTACCGAGCCTGCGAAAGTGCAGCCAGTTGGTCAGAAGTGCGGGTGGTCTGGGGAGCCCTGAACATGCAGCTGGCAGCGGAAGTGCGGGCCATCTGGGGATGATAGTCCTGCTCTCGTGGCACCTGTGCCTCCTACCACTCACGCAGCAGGTGCCACGCTGCACTGCCTTGTGCCTTTCGCAAGCAGCAGCTCTGTCAGTCAGAGAGGCCACTACGCAGCTGAGCGCTCGAGGGCAGAGGTGTCCGGGGGCCAATGAACCCCAAAGTTGACTGAATTCTAGGAATGCAAATAATTACCCCAAGAATAATTTGGTGGACCCATTTCCTGAGTATTATCTAGCCCATATACTTAGATGCAGTGAAAAATAGTTTGGCTACCTTTTTTGTTGCGGAAAACATATTTTTTTTTTTTTTTACTTTGCTAGCTCTTCATTGATTGTTCATCCACTTGACAACACAGAGTCAACCTTTCAATGATAGCAGCCACCAGTTACTGGACCCATGTTGCAGGAATTTGGTACTGGGCTTCCTAATCTCTGATTCGCATCCAAAGCCCACAGTGTAGTTATTAGAATTCTTATTGTAGCGATGGAAAGGCAGAGGTTCATGAAGGTAAGTACTTCCCAAGGCCGCACACCACCCACGTGGGACAGGCAGCCAGGATTCCAACTTGGATCTGACTTTATTCAAAGTACAAGCTATTCCCATGTGGATGGCTGTTCGGCTCTGACACATTTTCCATAGGTCAGCAGCGAAATGAAAAAAAAAAAAAGATTAGTGTATATAAACCTGAAACAAAAGTGTATCCTGTTCCAAAGACTGTCTCTTATTCTGACCTCATAGCATTTTGGTGCGTGTTTCTTACATACACGAAGGCTAAAGTAGATAATATTTTCTCATTCCCTTACTTGGCCAAAATAACAACAACAGTAGCAACAACAACAAAAACTATTTCAGGCTGGCTCGGTGGTAGAGCACTTGCTTAGCACGTAAACAAACAAACAACCTACTCCAGGCCGCTTGCCTTTTACCGTTATATTTTCTCATCCTTTGAATCCAAAAGCCTAAGATTCGCTCGGTCACACTGCGTCACTACCTGCAGGCCACTAAGGGGCCCCCAGACAGCGGCCAGTCTGCACCCCGGAGTCTTCAGTCCCTGCAGCCTGTGCACACCACGGGAAGGTGCAGCTCCCAAGACTGCTCGCACTGGGCAGAATCTGGGGGTCCCGGGCCCCGCTCCGGGCTGACTCAGTATTGTGCATGGTAGCCGAGAACCTGCACTTCTGACTCGTTCCCAGGCAGGCTGACGCGGGCCAGTCAGGACTACGTTGAAGAACTGCTGGCGCCAACCCATCACATTAACTCTGCTCCCCAGCCTGGGACTGGCCGAGGTGCGGGACTGTGCGCAGCCTTGGACTGGGATAGCAGACTGTGGACGGGCACCGGGGAGTGCGGCCGCCCTCACGACAAGAGTCATGTGTGCAGAAGCTCCCTTGCCTGCCTCGGGTGCTGCTGGAGTGAGTCACTGTGCCCAGAGTGACCACTCCTGGTGGGAAGGACACAAGCCACGGGCCTGCAGAACAGACCCGAGGTTCCCCAGAGTCCCTGTGCCCCGCGTGAAACGTGGGGAAGTGCAGT